>JAQNBH010000005.1:514638-676876 GCA_028752905.1 Cladorhizidae sp. MBARI D1340-BT2
TCTGCTATAGCATATTCAACAAGCAGTGGGTTGATAATGATGCCTAGACCTGGCCTCTCTGCTAATGCATATTCAACAAGCAGTGGGTTGATAATGATGTCTAGACCCGGCCGCTCTGCTAATGCATATTCAACAAGCAGTGGGTTGATAATGATGTCTAGACCTGGCCTCTCTGCTAATGCATATTCAACAAGCAGTGGGTTGATAATGATGTCTAGACCTGGCCTCTCTGCTAATGCATATTCAACAAGCAGTGGGTTGATAATGATGTCTAGACCCGGCCTCTCTGCTAATGCATATTCAACAAGCAGTGGGTTGATAATGATGTCTAGACCTGGCCTCTCTGCTAATGCATATTCAACAAGCAGTGGGTTGATAATGATGTCTAGACCAGGCCGCTCTGCTAATGCATATTCAACAAGCAGTAGGTTGATAATAATGTCTAGACCTGGCCTCTCTACTAATGCATATTCAACAAGCAGTGGGTTGATAATGATGCCTAGACCTGGCCTCTCTGCTAATGCATATTCAACAAGCAGTGGGTTGATAATGATGTCTAGACCTGGCCTCTCTGCTAATGCATATTCAACAAGCAGTGGGTTGATAATGATGTCTAGACCCGGCCTCTCTGCTAATGCATATTCAACAAGCAGTGGGTTGATAATGATGTCTAGACCCGGCCTCTCTGCTAATGCATATTCAACAAGCAGTGGGTTGATAATGATGTCTAGACTGGCCTCTCTGCTAATGCATATTCAACAAGCAGTGGGTTGATAATGATGCCTAGACCCGGCCTCACTGCTAATCATATTCAACAAGCAGTGGGTTGATAATGATGCCTAGACCCGGCCTCTCTGCTAATGCATATTCAACAAGCAGCAGTGGGTTGATAATGATGCCTAGACCTGGCCTCTCTGCTAATGCATATTCAACAAGCAGTGGGTTGATAATGTGTCTAGACCTGGCCTCTCTGCTAATGCATATTCAACAAGCAGTGGGTTGATAATGATGCCTAGACCTGGCCTCTCTGCTAATGCATATTCAACAAGCAGTGGGTTGATAATGATGCCTAGACCTGGCCTCTCTGCTAATGCATATTCAACAAGCAGCAGTGGGTTGATAATGATGCCTAGACCTGGCCTCTCTGCTAATGCATATTCAACAAGCAGCAGTGGGTTGATAATGATGCCTAGACCTGGCCTCTCTGCTAATGCATATTCAACAAGCAGTGGGTTGATAATGATGCCTAGACCTGGCCTCTCTGCTAATGCATATTCAACAAGCAGCAGTGGGTTGATAATGATGCCTAGACCTGGCCTCTCTGCTAATGCATATTCAACAAGCAGTGGGTTGATAATGATGCCTAGACCTGGCCTCTCTGCTAATGTATATTCAACAAGCAGTGGGTTGATAATGATGTCTAGACCTGGCCTCTCTGCTAATGCATATTCAACAAGCGATAATGATGCCTAGACCTGGCCTCTCTGCTAATGCATATTCAACAAGCAGTGGGTTGATAATGATGCCTAGACCTGGCCTCTCTGCTAATGCATATTCAACAAGCAGTGGGTTGATAATGATGCCTAGACCTGGCCTCTCTGCTAATGCATATTCAACAAGCAGTGGGTTGATAATGATGTCTAGACCCGGCCTCTCTGCTAATGCATATTCAACAAGCAGTGGGTTGATAATGATGCCTAGACCTGGCCTCTCTGCTAATGCATATTCAACAAGCAGTGGGTTGATAATGATGTCTAGACCTGGCCTCTCTGCTAATGCATATTCAACAAGCAGTGGGTTGATAATGATGCCTAGACCTGGCCTCTCTGCTAATGCATATTCAACAAGCAGTGGGTTGATAATGATGCCTAGACCTGGCCTCTCTGCTAATGCATATTCAACAAGCAGTGGGTTGATAATGATGCCTAGACCTGGCCTCTCTGCTAATGCATATTCAACAAGCAGTGGGTTGATAATGATGCCTAGACCTGGCCTCTCTGCTAATGCATATTCAACAAGCAGTGGGTTGATAATGATGCCTAGACCTGGCCTCTCTGCTAATGCATATTCAACAAGCAGTGGGTTGATAATGATGCCTAGACCTGGCCTCTCTGCTAATGCATATTCAACAAGCAGTGGGTTGATAATGATGCCTAGACCTGGCCTCTCTGCTAATGCATATTCAACAAGCAGTGGGTTGATAATGATGCCTAGACCTGGCCTCTCTGCTAATGCATATTCAACAAGCAGTGGGTTGATAATGATGTCTAGACCTGGCCTCTCTGCTAATGCATATTCAACAAGCAGTGGGTTGATAATGATGCCTAGACCTGGCCTCTCTGCTAATGCATATTCAACAAGCAGTGGGTTGATAATGATGCCTAGACCTGGCCTCTCTGCTAATGCATATTCAACAAGCAGCAGTGGGTTGATAATGATGCCTAGACCTGGCCTCTCTGCTAATGCATATTCAACAAGCAGTGGGTTGATAATGATGCCTAGACCTGGCCTCTCTGCTAATGCATATTCAACAAGCAGTGGGTTGATAATGATGTCTAGACCTGGCCTCTCTGCTAATGCATATTCAACAAGCAGTGGGTTGATAATGATGTCTAGACCTGGCCTCTCTGCTAATGCATATTCAACAAGCAGTGGGTTGATAATGATGTCTAGACCTGGCCTCTCTGCTAATGCATATTCAACAAGCAGTGGGTTGATAATGATGTCTAGACCTGGCCTCACTGCTAATGCATATTCAACAAGCAGCAGTGGGTTGATAATGATGCCTAGACCCGGCCTCTCTGCTAATGCATATTCAACAAGCAGTGGGTTGATAATGATGCCTAGACCTGGCCTCTCTGCTAATGCATATTCAACAAGCAGTGGGTTGATAATGATGTCTAGACCTGGCCTCTCTGCTAATGCATATTCAACAAGCAGTGGGTTGATAATGATGCCTAGACCTGGCCTCTCTGCTAATGCATATTCAACAAGCAGTGGGTTGATAATGATGCCTAGACCTGGCCTCTCTGCTAATGCATATTCAACAAGCAGTGGGTTGATAATGATGCCTAGACCTGGCCTCTCTGCTAATGCATATTCAACAAGCAGCAGTGGGTTGATAATGATGCCTAGACCTGGCCTCTCTGCTAATGCATATTCAACAAGCAGTGGGTTGATAATGATGCCTAGACCTGGCCTCACTTTCAATCAGGACACAAAATTGTGAATAGTGGGTGGTGAGTAGTAGTAATGAATTCAAGCATTAACTCTTTCACGGCTGGATTTAGGAGAGAATGATTGACCCACATGAACAAAAAAAAATTATATTAATTCACAGGATCATCCGAACTCCATAGCAACCATATACCATGTTCTTGTACTGGGTTAGACGCACATGGTGGTAATGATTAGTTGTCATAGAAACTAACCACAATGTTATTGTAACTAACCAACTGACCATTGTATTAATGATAGAAATTTCATACCATTACGACTATGAACCATGATTATTATTATGTTGTTCTACCCCTTTTAGCCTAGCTACTGTTTGGGGAACCATGCCAGAGACAGCCATGTGCATATTTGACTTTGATAAATCATATTCATGAACATTGATGATGTTACAGCAAGATATTATTTTTATACTACAAGACAGACCAACACATTATGATTCAACACATTCTAAGAGATAGTTCAGTTTCAAAGACCTAGGAAGTGTAATCCACCAGTGCAACCTCTGTAACACAGAGAAATACTTTGCAATGCCTACAATGCATTTTTGTCTCATGCCGATTGGTAATTCTACGCTTCCTACCAATTGCTGAGCACACCACACACCTCCTGGAGTTGACTGCATGCTGTGGCCAGTGTTCCAGAGAAGTGTTCAGTCTGTCCAGCCAATCATACTCAGCAGAGCGTGGACGACCAGCACGCTGCCTGGAGCAAAAAGTTCCAACTAACTCTCTGACTAACTCCAACCTGAAAGCAAGGTAATCCCTCTTCCTTGATCCTGTACTCTGGACATGAGAGTACAGCACGTAGCTGTTCAGAATGCAGCACTATGTGATGTAGGGAAATACTCGCTTCCACCCGTTTCGTCTGCCAATATTGTAGTAGCCAGAAAGTTAGCCCAACATCTACTCCATTCATATATTCCTGGTAGTCTACCCGAGGAGGAGGACATGGGACATCTTCATACGACCCATCAAATCGATGCCTTTTGACAGTGGAGAGAGGCTCAGCTGGTGACAAGAGGATAAAAGATAGAGGGCCCTTTTATCCACCCATACTGTAGCCAATAGTAGGCCGTTAGAGTAGTAGTCATAGTAACCAACATTATGCTTGGTTGCTTTAGTGATTAGCTCCTTTGGAAACGAGCGTCAATTGTAGCGAGCTGTACCAGTTGCATGTATACCCAACAAGTTGTAAAGGGCGAGAAAAAGGGGTTGGGTTTGCATAATAGTTATCAACAAATAGCTTATGCTCACAATGTTGAAAACCTTGCACGAGATCTAAAACAACTTTTGTGCACAATCCTCCTACTCCAGCAACACCACCACTATCCACTGCTAACTCCTCCTACTCCAGCAACACCACCACTATCCACTGCCTGTCCAGTATATAACTCCTCCTACTCCAGCAACACCACCACTATCCACTGCTAACTCCTCCTACTCCAGCAACACCACCACTATCCACTGCCTGTCCAGTATATAACTCCTCCTACTCCAGCAACACCACCACTATCCACTGCTTGTCCAGTATATATTTGGATTTGGAAATAACCATTTGTACCATCAGCCAGAACAAAAACTTTGATACCAAACTTTATTGGCTTGTCCTTCATATATTGACGGAAAGAAAGGCACCCCTTGAATTTTATCATCGCCTCATCTATCGACAGATGGCAGAGAAGGGTGTATTCTTGTACAAACTCTTGTACAAACTTAGGCACTACTAAGTCTAACAGAGACTGAACTTTGAAAAGGCGGCCACGCTTAGCTTGGCCAGAAGAGGAAAGTCGGCTAGAAGAATTGGCAATATGAAAAAAATGAAAGATTTGTTGGAAACGAACACGTGACATAACACTTGACATACCAGCTGTGTGGATGAGCAATGACCAGTATAGTTCCAGACGAGGCAGTTTGAGGATCTCCATGCAAATCAAGAGGCCAAGGAAGGCTTTCATCTCTATTACAGTGACTTTGACCCAGGGACGTGCATGTGGTGTTTGGACACGAGTCTCCTCAGCCAGCGACTTGTCTCTGTCACAAGCAACTCCCAAACATTCTGAGTGAAGAACCTCGAAAACAAATCACATGCTGAACAACTGACGTGGCTGTAGGGCCAGGCACACTTGTGTGTGGAAAGAGAGTCAACAGGTTCTACTTTTTTCCAGCTTCCTACCACTTCATGTAAGACTTGTTGGACTGAGAGGTGCCACTAGTGGAAGTGCCTGCAGAAGGACCAGATGTGGAAGCTGTGTGATCAGGTGTGGAATGGCCAGCAGAATGACTATGTGAAGAACCAGTTGAATGACCTGCAGGCATGGGGAAGGGCCAGAAGGAGAGGGTAATGAACTAGTGGAAGGAGGTCCAAGTGAAGAGCCACTCGGCCAAAACTACTCCCACGTACACCATTATGCCCTTGCTCACCACTATGCATTCTACTATGCAATCTACTACTAATATTACCTCGCTCATCACTATGCCTTTTGCTAGCACTAGTCCATTGCACACTATCAGATGTTCCACTAGTCATCCTTCTAGTTCTGCTGTGACTGCGCTGAGATGCAGGTTATGAAGGGGTGAGCACATCACAAGAAACATGGCTACTTACCATGGAAGTAGTTCCATGAGGAGAGAACAATGAAGGATATGATGACAATATGGAGGAAGATGGTGAAGGGAATGGCAAAGTACCAACAGATGAAGTTACAGGAACCATGAAGCTAGAGAGAGAAGTGGGGGCAGAGGTGACAATAGAGTAGGTCTGAGTGCTAGTAGTTGGAAGAACAAACTCAAGTAACACCAAACAAACACGAGTGGTAGTGACTCGAGGAGGGAGTTCAAAAGCTTCTCCACTATCCATAGTGTCCAGTCTCAAGCCTGCAAAACCTTGTAATTCCTGCAGAGCTGGTTTACCCGCCAACTACCCTGGAAAACTTTATACACCGACTGACAACCTGGGATAGTCTATACTCTACTAACTTTTTTTTAGCCCTAACCTGTGCCCTAGCCTAGAACTACACTTACTGTCAGAGCTTTCTTCCTCGCTGGTATCCTCCTCATTAGCCATAAACTCAGAGAGAATCGGAACATTGGCCTCTCTAGAATGTTGGTCAGGCGCTACAACTCTTCCCATTGACAGTACTGTCTTTTGTTGCTCAGTGATGTGTCCAAGGTATGAACAGATGCCTTCTCCTTCTTCATTGCTAGTTTCTTCCTCAGACAGGCCGAAATCGTCGTCTAAAACTCGGGAAAGAACATCGTCTAAACATAGTAGAGCCGACATCGCGTACGGATCGCACTGTGAGTGAACGATCTGAATTAGTAGGCTTGGCTAGCTTGGTTACCGGGATTCAAACTATCCAATTCTTTGCACATGCGTAGAGGAAGGACTTAGCTTTCTTAATATGTGCGTAGTTTGTTATATAACTCAACGATCGATTTGTTATGAATATTCAAAGTGCGTGGACGTAAATATACGCTTACAGCCATTAAAGAGTTAAGTGGTGAAAGGCACGATAGAGAGAGACAAAAAATAACAATTTTATGTTTTAGATGATTTGCTCTAGACATCCTAGCCCTGGCACAGCTGAGGCCCAATACAGCACTGATCTCCCGCCATCATCCTAGCCCTGGCACAGCTGAGGACCAATACAGCACTGATCTCCTAAATAGGATTTGCTCTAGCCATCGTCCTAGCTCTGGCACAGCTGGGGCCTACACTATAATACAGCACTAATCTCCTAAATAGGATTTGCTCTAGCCATCATCCTAGCCCTGGCACAGCTGAGGCCCAATACAGCACTGATCTCCTAAATAGGATTTGCTCTAGCCATCGTCCTAGCTCTGGCACAGCTGGGGGCTACACTATAATACAGCACTGATCTCCTAAATAGGATTTGCTCTAGCCATCATCCTAGCCCTGGCACAGCTGAGGCCTAATACAGCACTGATCTCCTGCCATCATCCTAGCCCTGGCACAGCTGAGGCCTAATACAGCACTGATCTCCTAGTATTGTTAGATAGGATTTGCTCTAGGATGGGATGTGGAGAAGTAGCCAATATTTATGTGTTCCTCACAGGTTCTGAACTGGTGCGAGGCTGGACCTGGTGCTCCTCACAGGTTCTGAACTGGTGTGAGGTTGGACCTGATGCTCCTCACAGGTTCTGAACTGGTGCGAGGTTGGACCTGGTGCTCCTCACAGGTTCTGAACTGGTGCGAGGCTGGACCTGGTGCTCCTCACAGGTTCTGAACAGGTGCGAGGCTGGACCTGGTGCTCCTCACAGGTTCTGAACTGGTGCGAGGCTGGACCTGGTGCTCCTTACAGGTTATGAACTGGTGCGAGGTTGGACCTGGTGCTCCTCACAGGTTCTGAACTGGTGCGAGGTTGGACCTGGTGCTCCTCACAGGTTCTGAACTGGTGCGAGGCTGGACCTGGTGTTCCTCACAGGTATGAACAGGTGTGAGGCTGGACCTGGTGCTCCTCACAGGTTCTGAACTGGTGCGAGGTTGGACCTGGTGCTCCTCACAGGTTCTGAACTGGTGCGAGGCTGGACCTGGTGCTCCTCACAGGTTCTGAACTGGTGCGAGGCTGGACCTGGTGCTCCTCACAGGTTCTGAACTGGTGCGAGGTTGGACTGGTGCTCCTCACAGGTTCTGAACTGGTGCGAGGCTGGACCTGGTGCTCCTCACAGGTTCTGAACTGGTGCGAGGCTGGACCTGGTGCTCCTCACAGGTTCTGAACTGGTGCGAGGCTGGACCTGGTGCTCCTCACAGGTTCTGAACTGGTGCGAGGCTGGACCTGGTGCTCCTCACAGGTTCTGAACTGGTGCGAGGTTGGACCTGGTGCTCCTCACAGGTTCTGAACTGGTGTGAGGCTGGACCTGGTGCTCCTCACAGGTTCTGAACTGGTGCGAGGCTGGACCTGGTGCTCCTCACAGGTTCTGAACTGGTGCGAGGTTGGACCTGGTGCTCCTCACAGGTTCTGAACTGGTGCGAGGCTGGACTGGTGCTCCTCACAGGTTCTGAACTGGTGCGAGGCTGGACCTCACAGGTTCTGAACTGGTGCGAGGCTGGACCTGGTGCTCCTCACAGGTTCTGAACTGGTGCGAGGTTGGACTGGTGCTCCTCACAGGTTCTGAACTGGTGCGAGGTTGGACTGGTGCTCCTCACAGGTTCTGAACTGGTGCGAGGCTGGACCTGGTGCTCCTCACAGGTTCTGAACTGGTGCGAGGTTGGACCTGGTGCTCCTCACAGGTTATGAACTGGTCCGAGGCTGGACCTGGTGCTCCTCACAGGTTATGAACTGGTGCTAGGTTGGACTGGTGCTCCTCACAGGTTATGAACTGGTGCTAGGTTGGACCTGGTGCTCCTCACAGGTTCTGAACTGGTGCGAGGTTGGACTGGTGCTCCTCACAGGTTCTGAACTGGTGCGAGGTTGGACTGGTGCTCCTCACAGGTTCTGAACTGGTGCTAGGTTGGACTGGTGCTCCTCACAGGTTCTGAACTGGTGCGAGGTTGGACCTGGTGCTCCTCACAGGTTCTGAACTGGTGCGAGGTTGGACCTGGTGCTCCTCAGGTTCTGAACTGGTGCGAGGCTGGACCTGGTGCTCCTCACAGGTTCTGAACTGGTGCGAGGTTGGACCTGGTGCTCCTCACAGGTTCTGAACTGGTGCGAGGTTGGACCTGGTGCTCCTCACAGGTTCTGAACTGGTGCGAGGCTGGACCTGGTGCTCCTCACAGGTTCTGAACTGGTGCGAGGCTGGACCTGGTGCTCCTCACAGGTTCTGAACTGGTGCGAGGTTGGACCTGATGCTCCTCACAGGTTCTGAACTGGTGCGAGGTTGGACCTGGTGCTCCTCACAGGTTCTGAACTGGTCCGAGGTTGGACTGGTGCTCCTCACAGGTTCTGAACTGGTGTGAGGTTGGACCTGGTGCTCCTCACAGGTTCTGAACTGGTGCGAGGTTGGACCTGGTGCTCCTCACAGGTTCTGAACTGGTGCGAGGTTGGACCTGGTGCTCCTCACAGGTTCTGAACTGGTGCGAGGCTGGACCTGGTGCTCCTCACAGGTTCTGAACTGGTGCGAGGTTGGACCTGGTGCTCCTCACAGGTTCTGAACTGGTGCGAGGTTGGACCTGGTGCTCCTCACAGGTTCTGAACTGGTGCGAGGTTGGACCTGGTGTTCCTCACAGGTTCTGAACTGGTGCGAGGTTGGACTGGTGCTCCTCACAGGTTCTGAACTGGTCTGAGGTTGGACCTGGTGCTCCTCACAGGTTCTGAACTGGTGCGAGGTTGGACCTGGTGCTCCTCACAGGTTCTGAACTGGTGTGAGGCTGGACCTGGTGCTCCTCACAGGTTCTGAACTGGTGCGAGGCTGGACCTGGTGCTCCTCACAGGTTCTGAACTGGTGCGAGGTTGGACCTGGTGCTCCTCACAGGTTCTGAACTGGTGCGAGGCTGGACTGGTGCTCCTCACAGGTTCTGAACTGGTGCGAGGCTGGACCTCACAGGTTCTGAACTGGTGCGAGGCTGGACCTGGTGCTCCTCACAGGTTCTGAACTGGTGCGAGGCTGGACCTGGTGCTCCTCACAGGTTCTGAACTGGTGCGAGGCTGGACCTGGTGCTCCTCACAGGTTCTGAACTGGTGCGAGGCTGGACCTGGTGCTCCTCACAGGTTCTGAACTGGTGCGAGGCTGGACCTGGTGCTCCTCACAGGTTCTGAACTGGTGTGAGGCTGGACCTGGTGCTCCTCACAGGTTCTGAACTGGTGCGAGGTTGGACCTGGTGCTCCTCACAGGTTCTGAACAGGTGTGAGGTTGGACCTGGTGCTCCTCCCAGGTTCTGAACTGGTGTGAGGTTGGACCTGGTGCTCCTCACAGGTTCTGAACTGGTGCGAGGTTGGACCTGGTGCTCCTCACAGGTTCTGAACTGGTGCGAGGCTGGACCTGGTGCTCCTCACAGGTTCTGAACTGGTGCGAGGCTGGACCTGGTGCTCCTCACAGGTTCTGAACAGGTGCAAGGCTGGACCTGGTGCTCCTCACAGGTTCTGAACTGGTGTGAGGTTGGACCTGGTGCTCCTCACAGGTTCTGAACTGGTGCGAGGTTGGACCTGGTGCTCCTCACAGGTTCTGAACTGGTGCGAGGCTGGACCTGGTGCTCCTCACAGGTTCTGAACTGGTGCGAGGCTGGACCTGGTGCCCCTCACAGGTTATGAACTGGTGCGAGGCTGGACCTGGTGCTCCTCACAGGTTCTGAACTGGTGCGAGGCTGGACCTGGTGCTCCTCACAGGTTCTGAACTGGTGCGAGGCTGGACCTGGTGTTCCTCACAGGTTCTGAACTGGTGTGAGGTTGGACCTGGTGCTCCTCACAGGTTCTGAACTGGTGCGAGGCTGGACCTGGTGCTCCTCACAGGTTCTGAACTGGTGTGAGGTTGGACCTGGTGCTCCTCACAGGTTCTGAACTGGTGCGAGGTTGGACTGGTGCTTCTCACAGGTTCTGAACTGGTGTGAGGTTGGACCTGGTGCTCCTCACAGGTTCTGAACTGGTGCGAGGCTGGACCTGGTGCTCCTCACAGGTTCTGAACTGGTGTGAGGTTGGACCTGGTGCTCCTCACAGGTTCTGAACTGGTGCGAGGCTGGACCTGGTGCTCCTCACAGGTTCTGAACTGGTGCGAGGCTGGACCTGGTGCTCCTCACAGGTTCTGAACTGGTGCGAGGTTGGACCTGGTGCTCCTCACAGGTTCTGAACTGGTGCGAGGTTGGACCTGGTGTTCCTCACAGGTTCTGAACTGGTGCGAGGTTGGACTGGTGCTCCTCACAGGTTCTGAACTGGTGCGAGGTTGGACTGGTGCTCCTCACAGGTTCTGAACTGGTGCTAGGTTGGACTGGTGCTCCTCACATGTTCTGAACTGGTGCGAGGTTGGACCTGGTGCTCCTCACAGGTTCTGAACTGGTGCGAGGTTGGACCTGGTGCTCCTCAGGTTCTGAACTGGTGCGAGGCTGGACCTGGTGCTCCTCACAGGTTCTGAACTGGTGCGAGGTTGGACCTGGTGCTCCTCACAGGTTCTGAACTGGTGCGAGGTTGGACCTGGTGCTCCTCACAGGTTCTGAACTGGTGCGAGGCTGGACCTGGTGCTCCTCACAGGTTCTGAACTGGTGCGAGGTTGGACCTGATGCTCCTCACAGGTTCTGAACTGGTGCGAGGTTGGACCTGGTGCTCCTCACAGGTTCTGAACTGGTCCGAGGTTGGACTGGTGCTCCTCACAGGTTCTGAACTGGTGCGAGGCTGGACCTGGTGCTCCTCACAGGTTCTGAACTGGTGCGAGGCTGGACCTGGTGCTCCTCACAGGTTCTGAACTGGTGCGAGGTTGGACCTGGTGCTCCTCACAGGTTCTGAACTGGTGCGAGGCTGGACCTGGTGTTCCTCACAGGTATGAACAGGTGTGAGGCTGGACCTGGTGCTCCTCACAGGTTCTGAACTGGTGCGAGGTTGGACCTGGTGCTCCTCACAGGTTCTGAACTGGTGCGAGGCTGGACCTGGTGCTCCTCACAGGTTCTGAACTGGTGCGAGGCTGGACCTGGTGCTCCTCACAGGTTCTGAACTGGTGCGAGGTTGGACTGGTGCTCCTCACAGGTTCTGAACTGGTGCGAGGCTGGACCTGGTGCTCCTCACAGGTTCTGAACTGGTGCGAGGCTGGACCTGGTGCTCCTCACAGGTTCTGAACTGGTGCGAGGCTGGACCTGGTGCTCCTCACAGGTTCTGAACTGGTGCGAGGCTGGACCTGGTGCTCCTCACAGGTTCTGAACTGGTGCGAGGCTGGACCTGGTGCTCCTCACAGGTTCTGAACTGGTGCGAGGTTGGACTGGTGCTCCTCACAGGTTCTGAACTGGTGCGAGGTTGGACTGGTGCTCCTCACAGGTTCTGAACTGGTGCGAGGCTGGACCTGGTGCTCCTCACAGGTTATGAACTGGTGCGAGGCTGGACCTGGTGCTCCTCACAGGTTCTGAACTGGTGCGAGGTTGGACTGGTGCTCCTCACAGGTTATGAACTGGTGCTAGGTTGGACCTGGTGCTCCTCACAGGTTCTGAACTGGTGCGAGGTTGGACTGGTGCTCCTCACAGGTTCTGAACTGGTGCGAGGTTGGACTGGTGCTCCTCACAGGTTCTGAACTGGTGCTAGGTTGGACTGGTGCTCCTCACAGGTTCTGAACTGGTGCGAGGTTGGACCTGGTGCTCCTCACAGGTTCTGAACTGGTGCGAGGTTGGACCTGGTGCTCCTCAGGTTCTGAACTGGTGCGAGGCTGGACCTGGTGCTCCTCACAGGTTCTGAACTGGTGCGAGGTTGGACCTGGTGCTCCTCACAGGTTCTGAACTGGTGCGAGGTTGGACCTGGTGCTCCTCACAGGTTCTGAACTGGTGCGAGGCTGGACCTGGTGCTCCTCACAGGTTCTGAACTGGTGCGAGGCTGGACCTGGTGCTCCTCACAGGTTCTGAACTGGTGCGAGGTTGGACCTGATGCTCCTCACAGGTTCTGAACTGGTGCGAGGTTGGACCTGGTGCTCCTCACAGGTTCTGAACTGGTCCGAGGTTGGACTGGTGCTCCTCACAGGTTCTGAACTGGTGCATGGCTGGACCTGGTGCTCCTCACAGGTTCTGAACTGGTGCGAGGTTGGACCTGGTGCTCCTCACAGGTTCTGAACTGGTGCGAGGTTGGACCTGGTGCTCCTCACAGGTTCTGAACTGGTGCGAGGCTGGACCTGGTGTTCCTCACAGGTATGAACAGGTGCGAGGCTGGACCTGGTGTTCCTCACAGGTATGAACAGGTGTGAGGCTGGACCTGGTGCTCCTCACAGGTTCTGAACTGGTGCGAGGTTGGACCTGGTGCTCCTCACAGGTTCTGAACTGGTGCGAGGCTGGACCTGGTGCTCCTCACAGGTTCTGAACTGGTGCGAGGCTGGACCTGGTGCTCCTCACAGGTTCTGAACTGGTGCGAGGTTGGACTGGTGCTCCTCACAGGTTCTGAACTGGTGCGAGGTTGGACTGGTGCTCCTCACAGGTTCTGAACTGGTGCGAGGCTGGACCTGGTGCTCCTCACAGGTTCTGAACTGGTGCGAGGTTGGACCTGGTGCTCCTCACAGGTTCTGAACTGGTGCGAGGTTGGACCTGGTGCTCCTCACAGGTTATGAACTGGTCCGAGGCTGGACCTGGTGCTCCTCACAGGTTCTGAACTGGTGCTAGGTTGGACTGGTGCTCCTCACAGGTTCTGAACTGGTGCGAGGTTGGACCTGGTGCTCCTCACAGGTTCTGAACTGGTGCGAGGTTGGACCTGGTGCTCCTCAGGTTCTGAACTGGTGCGAGGCTGGACCTGGTGCTCCTCACAGGTTCTGAACTGGTGCGAGGTTGGACCTGGTGCTCCTCACAGGTTCTGAACTGGTGCGAGGTTGGACCTGGTGCTCCTCACAGGTTCTGAACTGGTGCGAGGCTGGACCTGGTGCTCCTCACAGGTTCTGAACTGGTGCGAGGCTGGACCTGGTGCTCCTCACAGGTTCTGAACTGGTGCGAGGTTGGACCTGATGCTCCTCACAGGTTCTGAACTGGTGCGAGGTTGGACCTGGTGCTCCTCACAGGTTCTGAACTGGTCCGAGGTTGGACTGGTGCTCCTCACAGGTTCTGAACTGGTGCGAGGCTGGACCTGGTGCTCCTCACAGGTTCTGAACTGGTGTGAGGTTGGACCTGGTGCTCCTCACAGGTTCTGAACTGGTGCGAGGTTGGACCTGGTGCTCCTCACAGGTTCTGAACTGGTGCGAGGCTGGACCTGGTGCTCCTCACAGGTTCTGAACTGGTGCGAGGTTGGACCTGGTGCTCCTCACAGGTTCTGAACTGGTGCGAGGTTGGACCTGGTGCTCCTCACAGGTTCTGAACTGGTGCGAGGTTGGACTGGTGCTCCTCACAGGTTCTGAACTGGTCTGAGGTTGGACCTGGTGCTCCTCACAGGTTCTGAACTGGTGCGAGGTTGGACCTGGTGCTCCTCACAGGTTCTGAACTGGTGTGAGGCTGGACCTGGTGCTCCACACAGGTTCTGAACTGGTGCGAGGCTGGACCTGGTGCTCCTTACAGGTTCTGAACTGGTGCGAGGTTGGACCTGGTGCTCCTCACAGGTTCTGAACTGGTGCGAGGCTGGACTGGTGCTCCTCACAGGTTCTGAACTGTTGCGAGGCTGGACCTCACAGGTTCTGAACTGGTGCGAGGCTGGACCTGGTGCTCCTCACAGGTTCTGAACTGGTGCGAGGCTGGACCTGGTGCTCCTCACAGGTTCTGAACTGGTGCGAGGCTGGACCTGGTGCCCCTCACAGGTTCTGAACTGGTGCGAGGCTGGACCTGGTGCTCCTCACAGGTTCTGAACTGGTGCGAGGCTGGACCTGGTGCTCCTCACAGGTTCTGAACTGGTGTGAGGCTGGACCTGGTGCTCCTCACAGGTTCTGAACTGGTGCGAGGCTGGACCTGGTGCTCCTCACAGGTTCTGAACTGGTCCGAGGTTGGACTTGGTGCTCCTCACAGGTTCTGAACTGGTGCGAGGCTGGACCTGGTGCTCCTCACAGGTTCTGAACTGGTGCGAGGTTGGACCTGGTGCTCCTCACAGGTTCTGAACTGGTGCGAGGCTGGACCTGGTGCTCCTCACAGGTTCTGAACTGGTGCGAGGCTGGACCTGGTGCTCCTCACAGGTTCTGAACAGATGCGAGGCTGGACCTGGTGCTCCTCACAGGTTCTGAACTGGTGCGAGGCTGGACCTGGTGCTCCTCACAGGTTCTGAACTGGTGCGAGGCTGGAGCTGGTGTTCCTCACAGGTTCTGAACTGGTGCGAGGTTGGACCTGGTGCTCCTCACAGGTTCTGAACTGGTGCGAGGCTGGACCTGGTGTTCCTCACAGGTTCTGAACTGGTGCGAGGTTGGACCTGGTGCTCCTCACAGGTTCTGAACTGGTGCGAGGCTGGACCTGGTGCTCCTCACAGGTTCTGAACTGGTGCGAGGCTGGACCTGGTGTTCCTCACAGGTTCTGAACTGGTGCGAGGTTGGACCTGGTGCTCCTCACAGGTTCTGAACTGGTGCGAGGCTGGACCTGGTGCCCCTCACAGGTTCTGAACTGGTGCGAGGCTGGACCTGGTGCTCCTCACAGGTTCTGAACTGGTACGAGGCTGGACCTGGTGCCCCTCACAGGTTCTGAACTGGTGCGAGGCTGGACCTGGTGCTCCTCACAGGTTCTGAACTGGTGCGAGGCTGGACCTGGTGCTCCTCACAGGTTCTGAACTGGTGCGAGGCTGGACCTGGTGCTCCTCACAGGTTCTGAACTGGTGTGAGGTTGGACCTGATGCTCCTCACAGGTTCTGAACTGGTGTGAAGCTGGACCTGGTGCTCCTCACAGGTTCTGAACTGGTGCGAGGTTGGACCTGGTGCTCCTCACAGGTTCTGAACTGGTGCGAGGCTGGACCTGGTGCTCCTCACAGGTTCTGTACTGGTGCGAGGTTGGACCTGGTGCTCCTCACAGGTTCTGAACTGGTGCGAGGCTGGACCTGGTGCTCCTCACAGGTTCTGAACTGGTGCGAGGTTGGACCTGGTGCTCCTCACAGGTTCTGAACTGGTGCGAGGCTGGACCTGGTGCCCCTCACAGGTTCTGAACTGGTGCGAGGTTGGACCTGATGCTCCTCACAGGTTCTGAACTGGTGCGAGGCTGGACCTGGTGCTCCTCACAGGTTCTGAACTGGTGCGAGGCTGGACCTGGTGCTCCTCACAGGTTCTGAACTGGTGCGAGGTTGGACCTGGTGCTCCTCACAGGTTCTGAACTGGTGCGAGGTTGGACTGGTGCTTCTCACAGGTTCTGAACTGGTGTGAGGTTGGACCTGGTGCTCCTCACAGGTTCTGAACTGGTGCGAGGCTGGACCTGGTGCTCCTCACAGGTTCTGAACTGGTGTGAGGTTGGACCTGGTGCTCCTCACAGGTTCTGAACTGGTGCGAGGCTGGACCTGGTGCTCCTCACAGGTTCTGAACTGGTGCGAGGTTGGACTGGTGCTCCTCACAGGTTCTGAACTGGTGTGAGGTTGGACCTGGTGCTCCTCACAGGTTCTGAACTGGTGCGAGGCTGGACCTGGTGCTCCTCACAGGTTCTGAACTGGTGCAAGGCTGGACCTGGTGCTCCTCACAGGTTCTGAACTGGTGCGAGGTTGGACCTGGTGCTCCTCACAGGTTCTGAACTGGTGCGAGGTTGGACATGGTGTTCCTCACAGGTTATGAACTGGTGCGAGGCTGGACCTGGTGCTCCTCACAGGTTCTGAACTGGTGCGAGGCTGGACCTGGTGCTCCTCACAGGTTCTGAACTGGTGCGAGGCTGGACCTGGTGCCCCTCACAGGTTCTGAACTGGTGCGAGGCTGGACCTGGTGCTCCTCACAGGTTCTGAACTGGTGCGAGGCTGGACCTGGTGCTCCTCACAGGTTCTGAACTGGTGTGAGGCTGGACCGGGTGCTCCTCACAGGTTCTGAACTGGTGCGAGGCTGGACCTGGTGCTCCTCACAGGTTCTGAACTGGTCCAAGGTTGGACTTGGTGCTCCTCACAGGTTCTGAACTGGTGCGAGGCTGGACCTGGTGCTCCTCACAGGTTCTGAACTGGTGCGAGGTTGGACCTGGTGCTCCTCACAGGTTCTGAACTGGTGCGAGGCTGGACCTGGTGCTCCTCACAGGTTCTGAACTGGTGCGAGGCTGGACCTGGTGCTCCTCACAGGTTCTGAACAGATGCGAGGCTGGACCTGGTGCTCCTCACAGGTTCTGAACTGGTGCGAGGCTGGACCTGGTGCTCCTCACAGGTTCTGAACTGGTGCGAGGCTGGAGCTGGTGTTCCTCACAGGTTCTGAACTGGTGCGAGGTTGGACCTGGTGCTCCTCACAGGTTCTGAACTGGTGCGAGGCTGGACCTGGTGTTCCTCACAGGTTCTGAACTGGTGCGAGGTTGGACCTGGTGCTCCTCACAGGTTCTGAACTGGTGCGAGGCTGGACCTGGTGCTCCTCACAGGTTCTGAACTGGTGCGAGGCTGGACCTGGTGTTCCTCACAGGTTCTGAACTGGTACGAGGTTGGACCTGGTGCTCCTCACAGGTTCTGAACTGGTGCGAGGCTGGACCTGGTGCCCCTCACAGGTTCTGAACTGGTGCGAGGCTGGACCTGGTGCTCCTCACAGGTTCTGAACTGGTACGAGGCTGGACCTGGTGCCCCTCACAGGTTCTGAACTGGTGCGAGGCTGGACCTGGTGCTCCTCACAGGTTCTGAACTGGTGCGAGGCTGGACCTGGTGCTCCTCACAGGTTCTGAACTGGTGCGAGGCTGGACCTGGTGCTCCTCACAGGTTCTGAACTGGTGTGAGGTTGGACCTGATGCTCCTCACAGGTTCTGAACTGGTGTGAAGCTGGACCTGGTGCTCCTCACAGGTTCTGAACTGGTGCGAGGTTGGACCTGGTGCTCCTCACAGGTTCTGAACTGGTGCGAGGCTGGACCTGGTGCTCCTCACAGGTTCTGTACTGGTGCGATGTTGGACCTGGTGCTCCTCACAGGTTCTGAACTGGTGCGAGGCTGGACCTGGTGCTCCTCACAGGTTCTGAACTGGTGCGAGGTTGGACCTGGTGCTCCTCACAGGTTCTGAACTGGTGCGAGGCTGGACCTGGTGCCCCTCACAGGTTCTGAACTGGTGCGAGGTTGGACCTGATGCTCCTCACAGGTTCTGAACTGGTGCGAGGCTGGACCTGGTGCTCCTCACAGGTTCTGAACTGGTGCGAGGCTGGACCTGGTGCTCCTCACAGGTTCTGAACTGGTGCGAGGTTGGACCTGGTGCTCCTCACAGGTTCTGAACTGGTGCGAGGCTGGACCTGGTGCTCCTCACAGGTTATGAACTGGTGCGAGGTTTGACCTGGTGCTCCTCACAGGTTCTGAACTGGTGCGAGGCTGGACCTGGTGCTCCTCACAGGTTCTGAACTGGTGCGAGGCTGGACCTGGTGCTCCTCACAGGTTCTGAACTGGTGCGAGGCTGGACCTGGTGCTCCTCACAGGTTCTGAACTGGTGCGAGGTTGGACAACCAGTGCCCTGCAACATTTCGAGGTTTCAACTTCTGGAACAGACATATGAATGTGGAAGTCACACTCCACTAAAAGTGAGGTCATCAGGAAGTACTTTCGGCAGGAAAGGGAAGACATGTAAGAAGCTGACAAGAACTTGTGCATCTTCTTTATCCACGCTGGCAAACAAACAAACAAACATACAATGGTTTTAGTACGTACATGTCTGGTATGATTTTAGTACGTACATGCCTGGTATGGTTTTAGTATGTACATGTCAGGTATGATTTTAGTATGTACATGCCTGGTATGGTTTTAGTATGTACATGCCTGGTATGGTTTTAGTATGTACATGCCTGGTATGGTTTTAGTATGTACATGCCAGGTATGATTTTAGTACATACATGCCAGGTATGATTTTAGTATGTAAGTATGTACATGCCTGGTATGGTTTTAGTGCGTACACATGCCTGGTATGATTTTAGTATGTACATGCCTGGTATGGTTTTAGTGCGTACATGCCTGGTATGGTTTTAGTACGTACATGCCTGGTATGGTTTTAGTATGTACATGCCTGGTATGGTTTTAGTACATACATGTACATGCCTGCGCGAGCCTGCTCACAGATTCACTGAGATGATCATTTCCGGTTTTGCAAACCTGTTTTATTATTATTATTGTTTTATTTTTGTAGATGTCTACATATCCCAGTATACTCTGGAGCCAAGATTAGTATATTATAGTCCACAAAGCAAAAATAAACGTACAGACACACACACACACACTCTAGTGCACATGCACTCACACACGTGCACATGCACACACACACACTCTAGTGCAAATGCACACACACACACTCTAGTGCAAATGCACACACACACACTCTAGTGCACATGCACACACACACATGCACATGCACACACACACACTCTAGTGCAAATACACACACACACACTCTAGTGCAAATGCACACACACACTCTAGTGCACATGCACACACACTCTAGTGCACATGCACACACACACACGTGCACATGCACACACACACACGTGCACATGCACACACACACACGTGCACATGCACACACACACACGTGCACATGCACACACACACGTGCACATGCACATGCACACACACACACACACACATGCACACACACATGCACACACACGGAGAGACAACTCACTGGGACTGTCCACACAGCAACTACGAGTGACAGGTCCCAAGGCCTGTGCCACACCTCCAGCACACACGTCACCTGCCACCTGCCTGTAGCCTCTACTTTCAGTGTACGTCAGTTTCCCCTTGGGGCAGGAGGAGTCTGGAAGCACCACACTGTCATCATGCACACACTCTCCCGTGAAGCCATCAGAATGCTGGTAGCCATAGTCACTACAGGTGAGGAAACACCTCATCACTACATCTCACACCTCCACATACCTCACCTCACCTCCACACACCTCACCTCCACACACCTCACCACCATCACCACACTTCACCTCCCAACCACACCAACATACATGTACCTCACCACCACGCCTCACCTACCGCGCGTCATCACCACACCATATTTCACTGCCTCGCCACAACACCGTATGCACTTCAAAAGCTAATCCACACCATGTAATGTTGGGGGAGGACCACTAATCAGCAGGGGCATAGGATGTCATTAGCTCAACCATGACCACTAATCAGCAGGGGCATAGGATGTCATTAGCTCCACCATGACCACTAATCAGCAGGGGCATAGGATGTCATTAGCTCCACCAGGACCACTAATCAGCAGGGGCATAGGATGTCATTAGCTCCACCATGACCACTAATCAGCAGGGGCATAGGATGTCATTAGCTCCACCATGACCACTAATCAGCAGGGGCATAGGATGTCATTAGCTCCACCATGACCACTAATCAGCAGGGGCATAGGGTGTCATTAGCTCCACCATGATCACTACATCAGCAGGGGCATAGCATGTCATTAGCTCCACCATGACCACTAATCAGCAGGGGCATAGGATGTCATTAGCTCCACCATGACCACTAATCAGCAGGGGCATAGGATGTCATTAGCTCCACCATGACCACTACATCAGCAGGGGCATAGGATGTCATTAGCTCCACCAGGACCACTAATCAGCAGGGGCATAGGAGTGTTCATTAGCTCCACCAGGACCACTAATCAGCAGGGGCATAGGATGTCATTAGCTCCACCATGATCACTACATCAGCAGGGGCATAGGATGTCATTAGCTCCACCATGACCACTACATCAGCAGGGGCATAGGATGTCATTAGTTCCACCATGATCACTACATCAGCAGGGGCATCTCTCTCTGTGACTACTTGTCATGTTTATCCTTCTCTTCTGGGACTCCTGCAAGAAAGCTGAACTTGCTCACCTACATGTATGTGCATGTATGTACATGTATGTATGTATATATGTAACTTCTGGAGCTGTGTAGACATCCATAGCAAGTCTGGTCTTAGCTCTGCCCTAAGCACACACTCTACAGAGCACACCTCTCACTGGCTGCACTTCCCCCAGACTAGGCTACATCACATGACTAGCCTGCTATAGTGACATGTGCTATATAATAACATGTTCTCACTAGCATGTGACTAGCCTGCTATAGTGACATGAGCTATAATAACATGTTCTCACTAGCATGTGACTAGCCTGCTATAGTGACATGTGCTATAATAACATGTTCTCACTAGCATGTGACTAGCCTGCTATAGTGACATGTGCTATAATAACATGTTCTCACTAGCATGTGACTAGCCTGCTATAGTGACATGTGCTATAATAACATGTTCTCACTAGCATGTGACTAGCCTGCTATAGTGACATGTGCTATAATAACATGTTCTCACCAGCATGTGACTGGCCTGCTATAGTGACATGTGCTATAATAACATGTTCTCACTAGCATGTGACTGGCCTGCTATAGTGACATGTGCTTAATAACATGTTCTCACTAGCATGTGACTGGCCTGCTATAGTGACATGTGCTATAATAACATGTTTGTGACTAGCCTGCTATAGTGACATGTGCTTAATAACATGTTCTCACTAGCATGTGACTAGCCTGCTATAGCTATAATAACATGTTCTCACTAGCATGTGACTAGCCTGCTATAGTGACATGTGCTATAATAACATGTTCTCACTAGCATGTGACTAGCCTGCTATAGTGACATGTGCTATAATAACATGTTCTCACTAGCATGTGACTAGCCTTCTATAGTGACATGTGCTATAATAACATGTTCTCACCAGCATGTGACTGGCCTGCTATAGTGACATGTGCTATAATAACATGTTCTCACTAGCATGTGACTAGCCTGCTATAGTGACATGTGCTATAATAACATGTTCTCACTAGCATGTGACTAGCCTGCTATAGTGACATGTGCTATAATAACATGTTCTCACTAGCATGTGACTAGCCTGCTATAGTGACATGTGCTATAATAACATGTTCTCACTAGCATGTGACTAGCCTGCTATAGTGACATGTGCTATAATAACATGTTCTCACTAGCATGTGACTGGCCTGCTATAGTGACATGTGCTATATAATAACATGTTCTCACTAGCATGTGACTAGCCTGCTATAGTGACATGTGCTATAATAACATGTACTAGCATGTGACTAGCCTGCTATAGTGACATGTGCTATAATAACATGTTCTCACTAGCATGTGACTAGCCTGCTATAGTGACATGTGCTATAATAACATGCTCTCACTAGCATGTGACTGGCCTGCTATAGTGACATGTGCTATAATAACATGTTCTCACTAGCATGTGACTAGCCTGCTATAGTGACATGTGTAGCATTCAAAGTTAAAAAGGAGGAGAAGGGGGTGTGGTTCGCACCATTCAAAGTCGTCCATACTGCAGGTACACTGGGAGAACTGGGTGGGGCGCGAGTAGTCTTGACCAATAAGACAGCAGACAGAGGCATTCCTCCGCTCGATGGTGACGGCACTGCCCAGAATGCAGCCCTGATCCGTGCGGTCATCCCAGGGGTGCCACTGGTAGAAGTCCCACGCAGAACACTGACGCAGGAAGACAGAGTGGAACTGTACAGTCACTACATCCCACGAGGCTGTGTATTGCTTCCAGCCGTACAGACTACACACACACACACACACATAGACACACACACACACACACACACACACACAGACATGTCAGATACACACAAGACACACACAGACATGAGCATGGCAGATACACACTAGACACACACAGACATGTGAGGGTTCATTTGGGAGCACCTCTTTCTCAGCCTCATGCATGCCAGTGCAAGTGATGTCATAGAGGATGGGAGGAGACTAGCTATAAACATATATATATGATTGGAGGGGACTACAAGAGGGAGTGGCAATGGGTGTGGCTCTCACCTGACTATGGTGGTGAACTGGCCTGGCTCGGTGACCACACCATACACTGTCATGCCTACGTCTAGGAAGGTGAAGGTACGCCAGCTCAGCCCCTCATCACAGGAGAACTGCAGCTGGCTGGAGGGTTGCTGGTGATAGTCCTGCGCTGCCACCAGTAGCCCCCCTTGGTCCACCACGGTCACGTCCCAGCTGCCCTGTAGAGTCAAACTCCAGCTCACTCCTCCATCCCTAGAGATGTAGAGGTCGGGGTTCTTCGAGAGGCTCTGTCCTGCGGTGCCGTGGGCCAGGATCAAGCCCGGGGCAGAGGCCTGCGAGAAGAAAGGGAGTGAGTGGGAGTGGCCAGTGGCTACCAGCAGCCAGTCTGACCTGAGAGTAGAGGCCAGTGCGATAGCCTGAGGACGTCATGTGCAAGTGCAGGGAGCACTGGGGAGGACTGCAGTCCCCATCTGCCGGAGGACGCACCAACTCCCAGTTAGCTCCGTTGTCCAGGGAGATCAAGGTCCTCACCAGACCTTGACTCTGTTGGGGACTACTACGCACATACTGGTTGGCCACCAATGTGCCATTCACACCTTCCACCTACACACATACAATTATATCTCTCAAGGGTGACCTTTAGAGCAGAAGCATGCATGCATGTGCATGCATGTGTGTGTGCATGTAGGTGTTGGGGCCACTCACTAACTCCAGGTCCAGGATAAAGCCACTGTGTGAGATGTCTGGGAGGGAGAGAGAGAAGTACACAGCACTGGCGTCTGACAGGTACAGGTTGAACTGGCCACTAGCATGCTCCACCACCACTAGAGCTTGTAGAGTGTCGATGTGCGTCACCAGGTAGTTCTAATACATGCACACCACACAGAGAGAGGGAGGGGGAAGAGTGAAGATGAATGCACATGTTGAGTCTGCATGCACATGTGTCTGCATGAACATGTTGTGTCTGCATGCACATGTTGTGTCTGCATGCACATGTTGAGTCTGCATGTACATGTCTCATACTTGGTGTGCATCGGCAGTGGGCAACTTGGCCTTATGGAACTTCTCTCGCTGGTAACTGGTGTACAAGGAAACAGAATTCTGCTCATCTGTTTTCTGGACGAAGATGTAGGGACCAACGAGGACAAAGGCGTCATGGCGTCCAAGGGAAGTGTCAAACTCCTGCCGGGTGTCATCGTCATAGGGAAAGTGTTGGGTGTAGAGAGACACAGTGAAATCTCCCCCTGCATGGATCATCGGACATGTGATCACAGGAGAGGGGGGAGGGGTTGATATGGGGCACGAGTATGGTAAGGGGAAGTGGAAGGAGGAGGGGCGTGACTCACGGTTGACATCAGAAGCATCGTAGGTGTTGAAATAGACCAGAGATATATCTGTGTCATAGGAAGGGTCGCCCCTGAATACAAAGAGATAATTAGAAGTGTAGAGCGAGTCCTGGCCACATGGAAGACAGAGCAAGACTTACCACTGGTAGTTGGAGGGTAGGTCCACGCGGTCAGCTATCTTAGTCCAGTGTGCTCCGAGGTCTTGTGTGACATAGAGCTGGGAGGAGGAGGGGGAGGAGGGGGAGGAGGGGGAGGGGGAGGAGGGGGAGGAGGGGAGGGGTAGGAGTGTGTTAGAGTGGGTATGCTTCAGACATGCAGGCAGGTGCACATGCATGTGACAACTAGAGACCTTGTCTGTGGTAGGATCATGAGCTAGAGCGGCCCTGTCATTAGCTGGACTCCATACAAGAGTGCGTGGATCCAAAGTGGGAGGAGACAAATTGGTGGTTCTCCAGCTCGCCCCCTCATCTAGGGAGTAATAGAGGATGGGCCGAACAGCATCTTGGAACACCACCTGCATCATGAATAATACATGAGCATGTTGGAACACCTGCATCATGGTTAATACATAAGAACTTGTTGGAACACATCCTGCAGTACACAAACATACACATGCTTTCTAACATGTTACAGACATTCCTCTCCTCATGATTTGTTCATGTTAAAAGTTTTGCTAATTGCATATCACCAACAAACCAAGAATTTTTGTGTAAATCATGTGCCAGTCACACCACTATCCTCTCCTCTGTAAATCATGTAATTAGTGGCCAGTCACACCACTATCCTCCTGTAAATCATGTAATTAGTGGCCAGTCACACCACTATCCTCCTGTAAATCATGTTAGTGGCCAGTCACACCACTATCCTCCTGTAAATCATGTGTAATTAGTGGCCAGTCTGTAAATCATGTAATTAGTGGCCAGTCACACCACCACTATCCTCCTGTAAATCATGTGTAATTAGTGGCCAGTCACACCACTATCCTCTCCTGTAAATCATGTAATTAGTCGCCAGTCACACCACTAACCACTCCTCTGTAAATCATGTAATGTGCTAGTCTCTTGCTTAAGGACTCCACCAGGTCAGCACTGATGTGCTAGTCTTGCTTGAGGACTCCACCAGGTCAGCACTGATGATGTGCTTGAGGACTCCACCAGGTCAGCACTGATGATGTGCTAGTCTTGCTTGAGGACTCCACCAGGTCAGCACTGATGATGTGCTAGTCTTGCTTGAGGACTCCACCAGGTCAGCACTGATGATGTGCTAGTCTTGCTTGAGGACTCCACCAGGTCAGCACTGATGATGTGCTAGTCTTGCTTGAGGACTCCACCAGGTCAGCACTGATGATGTGCTAGTCTTGCTTGAGGACTCCACCAGGTCAGCACTGATGATGTGCTAGTCTTGCTTGAGGACTCCACCAGGTCAGCACTGATGATGTGCTAGTCTTGCTTGAGGACTCCACCAGGTCAGCACTGATGATGTGCTTGAGGACTCCACCAGGTCAGCACTGATGATGTGCTAGTCTTGCTTGAGGACTCCACCAGGTCAGCACTGATGATGTGCTAGTCTTGCTTGAGGACTCCACCAGGTCAGCACTGATGATGTGCTAGTCTTGCTTGAGGACTCCACCAGGTCAGCACTGATGATGTGCTAGTCTTGCTTGAGGACTCCACCAGGTCAGCACTGATGATGTGCTAGTCTTGCTTGAGGACTCCACCAGGTCAGCACTGATGATGTGCTAGTCTTGCTTGAGGACTCCACCAGGTCAGCACTGATGATGTGCTAGCTTTTCTTAGGACAATCAACAAAGCATTAATTGACTACTTCTTGCTCCTCAAGCTCTCTAGCATCTATGCAGGGACCACAGCGATCATTCCAGTTCCCAGTGTTTAGATTATTCCAGTGTTTAGATCATTCCAGTGTTCAGATCATTCCAGTGTTTAGATCATTCAGTGTTTAGATCATTCCAGTGTTTAGATTATTCCAGTGTTTAGATCATTCCAGTGTCCAGATCATTCCAGTGTCTAGATCATTCCAGTGTCTATATATCATTCAGTGTTTAGATCATTCCAGTGTTTAGATTATTCCAGTGTTTATATCATTCCAGTGTCTAGATCATTCCAGTGTCTAGATCATTCCAGTGTCTAGATCATTCCAGTGTCTAGATCATTCCAGTGTCTAGATCATTCCAGTGTCTAGATCATTCCAGTGTCTAGATCATTCCAGTGTCTAGATCATTCCAGTGTCTAGATCATTCCAGTGTCTAGATCATTCCAGTGTCTAGATCATTCCAGTGTCTAGATCATTCCAGTGTCTAGATCATTCCAGTGTCTAGATCATTCCAGTGTCTAGATCATTCCAGTGTCTAGATCATTCCAGTGTTTAGATCATTCCAGTGTCTAGATCATTCCAGTGTCTAGATCATTCCAGTGTCTAGATCATTCCAGTGTCTAGATTCATTCCAGTATCTAGATCATTCCAGTGTCTAGATCATTCCAGTGTTTAGATCATTCCAGTGTCTAGATCATTCCAGTGTCTAGATCATTCCAGTGTTTAAATCATTCCAGTGTTTAGATCATTCCAGTGTCTAGATCATTCCAGTGTCTAGATCATTCCAGTGTTTAGATCATTCCAGTGTCTAGATCATTCCAGTGTCTAGATCATTCCAGTGTCTAGATCATTCCAGTGTTTAGATCATTCCAGTGTCTAGATCATTCCAGTGTCTAGATCATTCCAGTGTTTAGATCATTCCAGTGTCTAGATCATTCCAGTGTTTAGATCATTCCAGTGTCTAGATCATTCCAGTGTTTAGATCATTCCAGTGTCTAGATCATTCCAGTGTTTAGATCATTCCAGTGTTTAGATCATTCCAGTGTCTAGATCATTCCAGTGTTTAGATCATTCCAGTGTCTAGATCATTCCAGTGTCTAGATCATTCCAGTGTCCAGATCATTCCAGTGTCTAGACCATTCCAGTGTCTATATATCATTCCAGTGTCTAGACCATTCCAGTGTCTAGATCATTCCAGTGTCTAGATCATTCCAGTGTCCAGATCATTCCAGTGTCTAGACCATTCCAGTGTCTATATATCATTCCAGTGTCCAGATCATTCCAGTGTCTAGATCATTCCAGTGTCTAGATCATTCCAGTGTCTAGATCATTCCAGTGTCTAGATCATTCCAGTGTCTAGATCATTCCAGTGTCTAGATCATTCCAGTGTCTAGATCATTCCAGTGTCTAGATCATTCCAGTGTCTAGATCATTCCAGTGTCTAGATCATTCCAGTGTCTAGATCATTCCAGTGTCTAGATCATTCCAGTGTTTAGATCATTCCAGTGTCTAGATCATTCCAGTGTTTAGATCATTCCAGTGTTTAGATCATTCCAGTGTCTAGATCATTCCAGTGTCTAGATCATTCCAGTGTCTAGATCATTCCAGTGTCTAGATCATTCCAGTGTCCAGATCATTCCAGTGTCTAGATCATTCCAGTGTCTAGATCATTCCAGTGTCTAGATCATTCCAGTGTCTAGATCATTCCAGTGTCTAGATCATTCCAGTGTCTAGATCATTCCAGTGTTTAGATCATTCCAGTGTCTAGATCATTCCAGTGTCTAGATCATTCCAGTGTCCAGATCATTCCAGTGTCTAGATCATTCCAGTGTCCAGATCATTCCAGTGTCTAGATCATTCCAGTGTCCAGATCATTCCAGTGTCTAGATCATTCCAGTGTCTAGATCATTCCAGTGTTTAGATCATTCCAGTGTCTAGATCATTCCAGTGTCTAGATCATTCCAGTGTCTAGATCATTCCAGTGTTTAGATCATTCCAGTATTTAGATCATTCCAGTGTTTAGATCATTCCAGTGTCTAGATCATTCCAGTGTCTAGATCATTCCAGAGTTTAGATCATTCCAGTGTCTAGATCATTCCAGTGTTTAGCTAACTGTATCTTATCTTCTCCAGTACAGCAGGTAATGAATTGTCTCCGAGTCCTTCCTCGCTATAATCCAAATCATTTTCTGCCCTCAGATTTCACTAGCTGTTTAACTGCTATCTTTTTTTTGGAGGAGGTGGTTCCTTATCGAAGCCAAGCTGACAATGATTGCCGCTGAAAACCATCTTGGCACCTGCGGCATGCACCATACATGGATACACCTGCTATCAGCTAGTACTCCCATACATGGATACACCTGCTATTAGCTGGTACTCCCATACATGGATACACTTGCTATTACCATACATGGATACACTTGCTATTAGCTGGTACTCCCATACATGGATACACCTGCTATCAGCTAGTACTCCCATACATGGATACACCTGCTATCAGCTAGTACTCCCATACATGGATACACCTGCTATTAGCTGGTACTCCCATACATGGATACACCTGCTATTAGCTAGTACTCCCATACATGGATACACCTGCTATTAGCTGGTACTCCCATACATGGATACACCTGCTATTAGCTGGTACTCCCATACATGGATACACTTGCTATTAGCTAGTACTCCCATACATGGATACACCTGCTATTAGCTGGTACTCCCATACATGGATACACCTGCTATTAGCTGGTACTCCCATACATGGATACACTTGCTATTAGCTAGTACTCCCATACATGGATACACCTGCTATTAGCTGGTACTCCCATACATGGATACAACTGCTATTAGCTGGTACTCCCATACATGGATACACCTGCTATTAGCTGGTACTCCCATACATGGATACACCTGCTATTAGCTAGTACTCCCATACATGGATACACCTGCTATTAGCTGGTACTCCCATACATGGATACACCTGCTATTAGCTAGTACTCCCATACATGGATACAACTGCTATTAGCTAGTACTCCCATACATGGATACACCTGCTATTAGCTGGTACTCCCATACATGGATACACTTGCTATTAGCTGGTACTCCCATACATGGATACACCTGCTATTAGCTAGTACTCCCATACATGGATACACCTGCTATTAGCTGGTACTCCCATACATGGATACACCTGCTATTAGCTGGTACTCCCATACATGGATACACCTGCTATTAGCTGGTACTCCCATACATGGATACACCTGCTATTAGCTAGTACTCCCATACATGGATACACCTGCTATTAGCTGGTACTCCCATACATGGATACACCTGCTATTAGCTGGTACTCCCATACATGGATACACTTGCTATTAGCTGGTACTCCCATACATGGATACACCTGCTATTAGCTGGTACTCCCATACATGGATACACTTGCTATTAGCTAGTACTCCCATACATGGATACACTTGCTATTAGCTGGTACTCCCATACATGGATACACCTGCTATTAGCTAGTACTCCCATACATGGATACACCTGCTATTAGCTAGTACTCCCATACATGGATACACCTGCTATTAGCTAGTACTCCCATACATGGATACACCTGCTATTAGCTGGTACTCCCATACATGGATACACCTGCTATTAGCTGGTACTCCCATACATGGATACACTGCTATTAGCTGGTACTCCCATACATGGATACACCTGCTATTAGCTAGTACTCCCATACATGGATACACCTGCTATTAGCTGGTACTCCCATACATGGATACACCTGCTATTAGCTGGTACTCCCATACATGGATACACCTGCTATTAGCTGGTACTCCCATACATGGATACACCTGCTATTAGCTGGTACTCCCATACATGGATACACCTGCTATTAGCTGGTACTCCCATACATGGATACACCTGCTATTAGCTGGTACTCCCATACATGGATACACCTGCTATTAGCTGGTACTCCCATACATGGATACACCTGCTATTAGCTGGTACTCCCATACATGGATACACTTGCTATTAGCTGGTACTCCCATACATGGATACACCTGCTATTAGCTGGTACTCCCATACATGGATACACCTGCTATTAGCTGGTACTCCCATACATGGATACACCTGCTATTAGCTAGTACTCCCATACATGGATACACCTGCTATCAGCTAGTACTCCCATACATGGATACACCTGCTATCAGCTAGTACTCCCATACATGGATACACCTGCTATTAGCTGGTACTCCCATACATGGATACACCTGCTATTAGCTAGTACTAGTACTCCCATACATGGATACACTTGCTATCAGCTAGTACAGTAGACCCTCACTAATCCGAATAGCCTGGGGATCTGAGTAGTTCGGATTAGTGAAATTTTCGGATTAGTGAAATTTATGAATATCATTATATATATTGAACTCTGAAATTGTTTATTTTTTTGCAGGTGTGGGTTGAATACTGGGTGGTGGGAGTACAAGTTATTTTTAATCATTATGATCCCTTCCCATCCTGATCCCTTCCCATCCGCATTCTTTTAGCAGATCTCCGGAATCCCATCTCAGTCATCTTCCTTTTGCATCCTCACAACTCGCTGCCCTTCTTCTTTATATCTGTGATAGTTGAGACCAACTCCATACTGTTCAGATAGTAACTTGTAGCTTTTCTTCCCGAGATCTGACCTTCTCCTTGATGGTAGGGCTCTTGTGTGCTCTTTTCTTATCCTCACTGCAGCTGCATCCATCGTATGACAGGCTCGTGGGTAGGTTCGAAGTTCAAGGCACGCATTTTGATTATTATTATTATTATTTTTTGCAGTTCGGATTAGCGAGGTTTCGGATTAACGGGTCCGGATTAGCGAGGGTCTACTGTACTCCCATACATGGATAGACCTGCTATTAGCTGGTACTCTCATATATGGATATAACTGCTATCAGATGTTTTAAAAAAGAAAATTGAAAAAAAGCATGCGAAGTTCCAGCGATTGAGTGGTAGATAATTTGGAGGAAAGGGTGCTCCCCACCCAAATGAAGCAATGAAGTCATACATAGTGTGGATTTAAATTCCCAGAGTAAAGTGAGTTATAGCTGAGCTGTGTACGTCCAGTTATAGCTGAGCCATGCACGTCCAGTTATAGCTGAGCCATGCACGTCCAGTTATAGCTGAGCTATGCACGTGCAGTTATAGCTGAGCCATGCACGTCCAGTTATAGCTGAGTCATGCACGTCCAGTTATAGCTGAGCTGTGCACGTCCAGTTATAGCTGAGCTATTGGGCCATATATCTGCAGCAACCATGCCCCTACATGAGGAGCCAGTATGGAAGCATGCATCCTCACCAACTGGTTGTTGACAGGGCTGACAAAGAAATCACTCCACAGAGCTGGTGCAGGGTTATCTAGCAGACCCAGAATAGCAGTGAAGTTGTAGCCATAGTTGATAGACCTACACAACATAGATATATGAGTGTGTGTATTAGTAGACAGGCTGCAGTCAACATAGATATATGAGTGTGTGTATTAGTAGACAGGTCTGCAGTCAACATAGATATATGAGTGTGTGTATTAGTAGACAGGCTGCAGTCAACATAGATATATGAGTGTGTGTATTAGTAGACAGGTCTGCAGTCAACATAGATATATGAGTGTGTGTATTAGTAGACAGGCTGCAGTCAACATAGATATTTGAGTGTGTGTAATAGTGTCCTGTCCTCCCCGTGGTTCATGGCAGCTTTCCTAACATCACCACCACACTTGCAGAAGATCAAGTACCATCAACTCAAGAGGCTGGCAAGCTTACCGGTAAAGTTTGGTGTTCAGAGGCTGGCCAGTGGTCCTGTCATCGTAGGTGAGTACTATTATCACCTACAGTGTGTGAATATACACATACATCATAGGTGAGCATATTATCACCTACAGTGTGTGAATATACACACATCATAGCTGAGCATATTATCACCTACAGTGTGAATATACACATACATCATAGGTGAGCATATTATCACCTACAGTGTGTCAATATACACATACATCATAGGTGAGCATATTATCACCTACAGTGTGTCAATATACACATACATCATAGGTGAGTACTATTATCACCTACAGTGTGTGAATATACACACATCATAGGTGAGCATATTATATACACATACATTAGGTGAGAATATTATCACCTACAGTGTGTGAATATACACATACATCATAGGTGAGCATATTATCACCTACAGTGTGTGAATATACACATGTATACATTACGTGGGCATATTATCACCTACAGTGTGTGAATATAGACATGTGCAATGTACATTCATATATACACACATCCACATTCACACATTACATAATTAACTCCTACATACCCACACATGCACGACACACATGTATATATATCATGAACGTAGACACCCATGCACACACACAGACATGCCAGGTATGTTAGTGTGAAAGTAGAGCCAGCAACTATGCAGGAAGGATGGCTCCTCCTACGGCTACGGAATGAGTCAGCTCAGCACAGGCAGATCTAATTAGCTGTGCAGCTGTCGACAGCAGTTTAATATTATAGTGTCCGTGCATATGTGTGTTTGTCAGTGTGCATGCATGCACACATGAGTGTGTGTGTGGGTGGTATCAGTGGACTCCACAAGCAATTTCCTGCTCTAGCTTCAAGTTGCTTAGAGCTTAGCCAACTATCTTGTGGCTTCACATGTGGACCACTTGACCGCCACATGCTGCCATAAGCTAGTGCCCTCCATGTGCTGTCATAGTGCCCTCCATGTGCTGTCATAGTGCCCTCCATGTGTTGTCATGGTGCCCTCCATGTGTTCTCATAGTGCCCTCCATGTGCTGTCATAGTGCCCTCCATGTGTTGTCATGGTGCCCTCCATGTGTTGTCATAGTGCCCTCCATGTGCTGTCATGGTGCCCTCCATGTGTTGTCATAGTGCCCTCCATGTGTTGTCATAGTGCCCTCCATGTGCTGTCATGGTGCCCTCCATGTGTTGTCATAGTGCCCTCCATGTGTTGTCATGGTGCCCTCTATGTGTTGTCATGGTGCCCTCCATGTGCTGTCATAGTGCCCTCCATGTGTTGTCATAGTGCCCTCCATGTGTTGTCATAGTGCCCTCCATGTGTTGTCATGGTGCCCTCCATGTGTTGTCATATGTCATAGTGCCCTCCATGTGTTGTCATAGTGCCCTCCATGTGTTGTCATGGTGCCCTCCATGTGCTGTCATATGTCATAGTGCCCTCCATGTGTTGTCATAGTGCCCTCCATGTGTTGTCATAGTGCCCTCCATGTGTTGTCATATGTCATAGTGCCCTCCATGTGTTGTCATAGTGCCCTCCATGTGTTGTCATAGTGCCCTCCATGTGCTGTCATAGTGCCCTCATAGTGCCCAGACCATGGGCTGGGAAGGCCACAGACCATGGGCTGGGAAGACCCCGGATCATGGTTGAGAAGGCCACGCACCAGCTGGGGATTTGGGCACCTGCTTATTATACTACAAGACAGTGTGTGGCGCATTTTACCACCAAGCCATCTAGAACTACGTTGGGTTAGAAGTTTCCTAGGGCTAGGATGGTTCCTGGGGCCAGGGCTAGGGTGTTTACTAGGGCCAGGGCTAGGGTGTTTCCTGGGGCCAGGGCTAGGATGGTTCCTGGGGCCAGGGCTAGGGTGTTTACTAAGGCCAGGGCTAGGATGTTTCCTGGGGCAAGGGCTAGGATGTTTCCTGGGGCCAGGGCTAGGGTGTTTACTAGGGCCAGGGCTAGGATGTTTCCTGGGGCCAGGGCTAGGATGTTTCCTGGGCCAGGGCTAGGATGGTTCCTGGGGCCAGGGCTACGATGGTTCCTAGGGCCAGGGCTAGGATGGTTCCTAGGGCCAGGGCTAGGATGTTTCCTAGGGCTAGGGTACATCTAGGGTGTTTCCTGGCTTTGCATTTACAAATGGTAAGTATGTATTTATCTTTTAAATGAACTCTCAGTTGACATAATAACATTACAATAACCTTCTCAATAATCAACTTCAAATTGTATTCTCTCGACGTTTCGACTAGATGCTCTAGCCTTCATCAGTTAATGTTCTTTACAGACAACAAACTTCTGCTGAACCAGTTAGCATTGGCTTGCATGCAGGTGTGAAACATGGCTGAGAGAGGAGGGTGTTGTTATGACTACTTAGAAGCAGCTTCCCCTGAGGATGGGAAGCTCACTTCCCCTGAGGATGGGAAGCTCACTTCCCGAGGATGGGAAGCTCACTTCCACTGAGGATGGGAAGCTCACTTCCACTGAGGATGGGAAGCTCACTTCCCCTGAGGATGGGAAGCTCACTTCCCCTGAGGATGGGAAGCTCACTTCCACTGAGGATGGGAAGCTCACTTCCACCGAGCTCACTTCCACTGAGGATGGGAAGCTCACTTCCACTGAGGATGGGAAGCTCACTTCCACTGAGGATGGGAAGTTCACTTCCACTGAGGATGAGAATCTCATTTCCCCTGAGGATGACAAGATAAATCCCCCCAAGGATGGGAAGCTCATTTCTCATGAGGATGACAAGCTCACTTCCCCTGAGGATGAAAAGCTCATTTCCCCTGAGGATGACAAGATAAATTCCCAAGTGAGGTAAGCTCACTTCCCCGAGGATGACAAACTCACTTCCCCTGAAGATGGGAAGCTCACATCCCCTGAAGATAGGAAGCTCACATCCCCTGAAGATGGGAAGCTCACATCCCCTGAAGATGGGAAGCTCACATCCCCTGAAGATGGGGAAGCACACATCCCCTGAGTATGGGAAGCTCACTTCCCCTGAAGATGGGAAGCTCACATCCCCTGAAGATGGGAAGCTCACATCCCCTGAAGATAGGAAGCTCACATCCCCTGAGGATGGGAAGCTCACATCCCCTGAAGATAGGAAGCTCACATCCCCTGAAGATGGGAAGCTCACATCCCCTGAAGATGGGAAGCTCACATCCCCTGAAGATGGGGAAGCTCACATCCCCTGAGTATGGGAAGCTCACTTCCCCTGAAGATGGGAAGCTCACATCCCCTGAAGATGGGAAGCTCACATCCCCTGAAGATAGGAAGCTCACATCCCCTGAGGATGGGAAGCTCACATCCCCTGAGGATGGGAAGCTCACTTCCCCTGAAGATGGGAAGCTCACTTCCCCTGAAGATGGGAAGCTCACATCCCCTGAGGATGGGAAGCTCACTTCCCCTGAAGATGGGAAGCTCACATCCCCTGAAGATGGGAAGCTCACATCCCCTGAAGATGGGAAGCTCACATCCCCTGAGGATGGGAAGCTCAATGAAAACAGTCACTCTACAGTGCTTGCTCGCTGATGAAAAATGAAATGTCCAAGCACTGAAGCGAAGACCATTCAGAAGCTAGCCAGAATTTCAGACATTCAGTTGTACATTTTTGTAGTCTTGATCCATGCTCCAGTACATTCTACATCATTAGCATATCTCTCCACTAGTGACTATTGTGCAGTCAGGCATCCTTCCTCTATCTACATACAGTACCAATTTTGGAGCCTTTTCTCCGTTATACTTACTCCTGAGAGAGAAGCACCCACAATGACAATACACAAAATGATGTTTTGGGGAGGGATTGATTTTTTTAATCTTGCCAAGTTTTTGCACCTTAATTAAGACAAACGCTGTAGCCTCTGTAGCTGGGGAGTGAGTAGCTATCTATTCCATATTAAAACTGCAGCATCCATTCCTAGACAGCTAGACAGCTACAAACTCTGCATCCAATCCTGGGCAGCGAGTTCTCTCTGCAAATTTTCTTGGCAGTCCATCTATTCACTTACTACGACTGACAATTCCTTACTTTGCATATCCCTTTTTATTCTAGACTGGCGACCTGTTCACATCTTATGGGTGGAGATATATTAGATTAATACAGAGCCACTACAATGCAGATACAGAGCCACTGCAATGCAGATACAGAGCCACTGCAATGCAGACACAGAGCCACTGCAATGCAGACACAGAGCCACTGCAATGCAGATACAGAGCCACTGCAATGCAGATACAGAGCCACTGCAATGCAGATACAGAGCCACTGCAATGCAGACACAGAGCCACTGCAATGCAGACACAGAGCCACTGCAATGCAGACACAGAGCCACTGCAATGCAGACACAGAGCCACTGCAATGCAGACACAGAGCCACTGCAATGCAGATACAGAGCCACTGCAATGCAGATACAGAGCCACTGCAATGCAGATACAGAGCCACTGCAATGCAGATACAGAGCCACTACAATGCAGATACAGAGCCACTGCAATGCAGATACAGAGCCACTGCAATGCAGATACAGAGCCACTACAATGCAGATACAGAGCCACTGCAATGCAGATACAGAGCCACTGCAATGCAGATACAGAGCCGCTACAATGCAGATACAGAGCCACTGCAATGCAGACACAGAGCCACCGCAATGCAGATACAGAGCCACTGCAGATACAGAGCCGCTGCAATGCAGACACAGAGCCACTGCAATGCAGATACAGAGCCACTGCAATGCAGATACAGAGCCACTGCAATGCAGACACAGAGCCGCTGCAATGCAGACACAGAGCCGCTGCAATGCAGACACAGAGCCGCTGCAATGCAGACACAGAGCCGCTGCAATGCAGACACAGAGCCGCTGCAATGCAGACACAGAGCCGCTGCAATGCAGACACAGAGCCGCTGCAATGCAGACACAGAGCCGCTGCAATGCAGACACAGAGCCGCTGCAATGCAGACACAGAGCCGCTGCAATGCAGACACAGAGCCGCTGCAATGCAGACACAGAGCCGCTGCAATGCAGACACAGAGCCACTGCAATGCAGACACAGAGCCACTGCAATGCAGATACAGAGCCACTGCAATGCAGATACAGAGCCACTGCAATGCAGATACAGAGCCACTGCAATGCAGATACAGAGCCACTGCAATGCAGATACAGAGCCACTACAATGCAGATACAGAGCCACTGCAATGCAGATACAGAGCCACTGCAATGCAGATACAGAGCCACTGCAATGCAGACACAGAGCCACTGCAATGCAGACACAGAGCCACTGCAATGCAGACACAGAGCCACTGCAATGCAGATACAGAGCCACTGCAATGCAGACACAGAGCCACTGCAATGCAGATACAGAGCCACTACAATGCAGATACAGAGCCACTGCAATGCAGACACAGAGCCACTGCAATGCAGACACAGAGCCACTGCAATGCAGACACAGAGCCACTGCAATGCAGATACAGAGCCACTGCAATGCAGATACAGAGCCACTGCAATGCAGATACAGAGCCACTGCAATGCAGACACAGAGCCACTGCAATGCAGATACAGAGCCACTACAATGCAGATACTGCAATGCAGATACAGAGCCACTACAATGCACTTTTCCACTCACTTCCCCAGCGAAGCTCTCACTTTCCTCACCAACCAAGTTGATGTGTGCTAGGCCTGCAGGTGCAAAGGTTATGCATTAAAGAAACAAGGGACGATGAAGGCAGCTAGAAGAGGTTTTCACTTTTTCACATTTGGGCGAGCAGATTTACTACAGCAGTTTACTTTCTAGTTAGTTTCTCCCTTAGTAATTTACTGCAAAGTTTACTACATGTGGAACACATTATCTGCGGGTGTCTGCATGTCTATATGCATCTGCACATACATGTCTATATGTGTCTACACATACATGTCTATATGCGTCTACACATACATGTCTATATATGTGTCTACACATACATGTCTATATGTGTCTACACATACATGTCTATATGTGTCTGCACATACAGTAGGAGACAAAAAAAGTTCCAGTTCCGTACCCGTTCCAACGGTGGGTAAGGAAAACAGAAACGCGGAATCAACGCATAAAAACCCGACGAATAACGCATAACAAACGCCGTTAAGTTTACGTTTCCAAAAAAAATTCTTAGCGCTTATTTTATAAACGCGTGTGCACGCGCGCATTGGGCAGGCGCCAGCTCGAGTGTTTTTTTCCTCTCTTTAGTTTTCTTCTTCGCTGATGTCATTTTGCTCTTCAAGAAATTTACTGCTGACAGAAGTAAGTAGTATTTATTTCTCTTGCTAGCCTTTTGGCCTGTGTCCACTAGTATCCTTCAGCTCTACTTGTATTAGCTATTAGCTTTGCCTTCTTGTTGGTAACTTACTCAGTTTAGACAAGATGCTTGGACAAAGCTTGCCATATAGTTTTGTAGAGGTTAGGTTTTCTAAGCATAGTGTTAGGTAAAGCCTGGTGTAGACTAAGGCTTGCAAAACAAAACCCTCCCCCCTCCCCCCTTTTTAAATGCCCTCACAGGACCTTTAGTGGCTAGCAAGCCTTGCCTTAGAGAAACTTCACCGAGTAGCTTAGCAGACCTTGCCTTAGAAAGGTTGAAGAGTTTACAGAGCGTCTAGTAGCTTAGCAGGACTTGCATTTAACCTCTAGAACCCCATAGCTAAGCTTTTGTATGCAACAAGCCACGTCAGAATGGCCTCACTTCAACCATGTATAGACCAAGAGATGGTATGATGCATTTACACATTGATATTTTGGCTAACAGAGAAGAACTCTGTCGGTGTAGCCCTTAAGCATGGTGGAATATGGGTCATGTCTTTGGTGGCAGGTGTACTGGAAGAGTGGAAAAGTTACGTCAAGAACATAAATGCATTTCTCTATTGCATGGTGGATGTCTCATTGTACATGCAACAGGACTCGGGCTTCTATGGTTTGAGTTGTAGGATAAGTTGGTCCTTGATGCCCCCCCCCCCCCATCGACTTACACATATTAGTTGATTTCTCTCCTACAATCAGTTTCCAACCAAGCCACGTCAGAATGGCCTCACTTCAACCATGTATAGACCAAGAGATGGTATGATGCATTTACACATTGATATTTTGGCTAACAGAGAAGAACTCTGTCGGTGTAGCCCTTAAGCATGGTGGAATATGGGTCATGTCTTTGGTGGCAGGTGTACTGGAAGAGTGGAAAAGTTACGTCAAGAACATAAATGCATTTCTCTATTGCATGGTGGATGTCTCATTGTACATGCAACAGGACTCGGGCTTCTATGGTTTGAGTTGTAGGATAAGTTGGTCCTTGATGCCCCCCCCCCCCCCCCCCCCCCCCCCATCGACTTACACATATTAGTTGATTTCTCTCCTACAATCAGTTTCCAACCACCTACTTCTCCATGGACCCTATTAAACTGTAATGAGAGAAGAGTCGATCCAGCAGGCATACAAGTGTGCTTGCAAAAGAATGGAAAATTATATTGATAGTGAACTGACACGTTATTTTTATTATGTGAAGATGTCTACTAACACAAGGCAAGTACATCTACGATTCACACAAAAATATACATGTCAGAGAAACGGTGTACACACGAAGATATGCAAACACTTTTGTCGTCTTTTGTCATGCCAATTGGGTCGTCTTAGTTGTGACAGCCAAGCCTTGTATGATAGTGTGTTTAATTGTCATGAAAGTTCGCTGGTGATAGTTATGCATTCTCATTGCTCAATTATTATGGTAACCAGTGAACAAAATTTAGCAATTTTGTAAAGTACAACATTCAAGTTCAAACAATCCTGAGTGCAGTCTGTGGATCTTGAGTTGGACTGCATTCACCAATCCATATAACATCCTCTATGCCACAAGTCATCTCTCCCATCTTCTTTTCATCTGGAAAGGTAGGGTAGGGAGGAGAATTGTAATATTACCTTGCCTTTTAAGATTTGGAAATCAAATGTTTCACCAATACAATCTAAGCTTGCCAAAGAGTAGCTAAGTTTGCTAAGGAGTAAACCAAGCAGGCAAGATTGTCTTGGGTCCTTCAAGCCCCCAAACTAAACTCCTAGCCACAACCCAGGCAAAGCTATGTTCATAAGCTTACCTTTCAAATTTAGAATAAGCTAATCAATCAAGCTTCCTTAAACTAAGGCAAACCAGCTTATAAACTATAAGCTTAAACCAAGTTGTCAGATAAACCAAGCTTAGCAAGCTTTAGAAATGATAGACAGCATTACCTTGTTCCACGTGTCTGATGAACTGACAGTAGAGCTACCTTGGAAGGTCCATCCTAAAGCGGTCCTGCACCACAGAATGGTGCGCAGTGAAATGTGTAGTCCTAGTTGTCTGTAGCACAGACACTGAAGCTAGTCAACAGTTATTTCGTCGGTCCGCTTCATCAGCTCCTCTATTCCTTCGAGGTTTGCACTAATATTGATGGCCTTTCGCTGCAGAACGACTTTAAGAAGCGAGAGGTTGCCAGCTCCTCTATTCCTTCGAGGTTTGCACTAATATTGATGGCCTTTCGCTGCAGAACGACTTTAAGAAGCGAGAGGTTGCCAAACGGACGAACAAGCTAGAGAACGACGCCAATTGTAACTTGAAACACGAGGCTGGAGAACGACCGCGCGAACAAGGGTGAGATAATTGAACCGCGAACGAGTTTGAAACGCGAAGGAAAAAAATTCCTCGCCGTTGGAACGGACCTGTTACTAAACGACGTTGGAACGACGTTGAAAATAGCGCGAACGGAATATAAACGCAACGGAACTGGAACTTTTTTTTGTCTCCTACTGTACATGTCTATGTGTCTACACATACATGTCTATATGCGTCTACACATACATGTCTATATGCGTCTACACATACATGTCTATATGTGTCTGCACATACATGTCTATATGCATCTACACATGCATGTCTATATGTGTCTACACATACATGTCTATATGTGTCTACACATACATGTCTATATGCGTCTACACATACATGTCTATATGCGTCTACACATACATGTCTATGTGTGTCTACACATACATGTCTATATGTGTCTGCACATACATGTCTATGTGTCTGCACATACATGTCTATATGTGTCTGCACATACATGTCTATATGCGTCTGCACATACATGTCTATATGCGTCTACACATACATGTCTATATTGTCTACACATACATGTCTATATGTGTCTGCACATACATGTCTATATGCATCTACACATGCATGTCTATATGTGTCTACACATACATGTCTATATGTGTCTACACATACATGTCTATATGTGTCTACACATACATGTCTATATGTGTCTACACATACATGTCTATATGTGTCTACACATACATGTCTATATGCATCTACACATACATGTCTATATGCGTCTGCACATACATGTCTATATTCGTCTGCACATACATGTCTATATGCATCTACACATACATGTCTATGTGTCTACACATACATGTCTATATGCATCTACACATACATGTCTATGTGTCTACACATACATGTCTATATGCGTCTACACATACATGTCTATATGCGTCTGTACATACATGTCTATATGCGTCTACACATGCATGTCTATATGTGTCTGCACATACATGTCTATATGCGTCTACACATACATGTCTATATGTGTCTGCACATACATGTCTATATGCGTCTACACATGCATGTCTATATGCGTCTACACATACATGTCTATATGCGTCTGCACATACATGTCTATGTGTGTCTACACATACATGTCTATATGCGTCTGCACATACATGTCTATATGTGTCTACACATACATGTATATATGCGTCTACACATACATGTCTATATATGTGTCTACACATACATGTCTATATGCGTCTACACATACATGTCTATATGTGTCTACACATACATGTCTATATGCGTCTGCACATACATGTCTATGTGTCTACACATACATGTCTATATGCGTCTGCACATACATGTCAGGGTTTCATTTAGAAAATTGTCCAAGGGGGGGCAACTGGAGGAATCTGGATAGGGAGGGGGGGGGGGGGGGGGGCATGATGGTTAACGAAAGTTTCTAATGATACAATTTCCAAGGGGAGGCAAAAAGGTTCCACGAGGGGCAGCCGCCACCCCCTAAATGTAACCTTGCATACATGCACATTTAACTGCTAAAGAAGTCTTAAATAGTGCTTTGTTTCAGGTGCGTGCTTCTCTTAGTGGACTGGAATGAAGTTGATGCATTTGGAACTTTCTGTACTGCTGGCCTGTCAAATTTGAAATTGGGTTATTGGTTTGGTGACCATTACCAAATTTGGTTGGTGACGAGTTACTAGATGATGGAGTTACAGGAGTTAGAGTTAGATACACATCTACATGTGTCTATACATCTGCATCATGTGTCTACACATGTCTGTGTCTGTGTATACATCTGCATCATGTGTCTACACATGTCTGTGTCTGTATATACATCTGCATCATGTGTCTACACATGTCTGTGTCTGTATATACATCTGCATCATGTGTCTACACATGTCTGTGTCTGTGTATACATCTGCATCATGTGTCTACACATGTCTGTGTCTGTATATACATCTGCATCATGTGTCTACACATGTGCATCATGTGTCTACACATGTCTGTGTCTGTATATACATCTGCATCATGTGTCTACACATGTCTGTGTCTGTATATACATCTGCATCATGTGTCTATACAATGTCTGTGTCTGTATATACATCTGCATCATGTGTCTACACATGTCTGTGTCTGTATATACATCTGCATCATGTGTCTACACATGTCTGTGTCTGTATATACAGTAGGAGACAAAAAAAAGTTCCAGTTCTGTACCCGTTCCAACGGTGGGTAAGGAAAACAGAAACGCGGAATCAACGCATAAAAACCTGACGAACAAACGCCGTTAAGTTTACGTTTCCAATTTTTTATCTAAGCGCTTATTTTATAAACGCGTGTGCACGCGCGCATTGGGCGGGCGCCAGGTGTGCTAAATCTAGCGAGTGTTTTTTCCCTCTCTTTAGTTTTCTTCGTTGATATCATTTTGCTCTTCAAGAAGTTTACTGCTGACAGAAGTAAGTAGTAGTTATTTCTCTTCCTAGCCTTTTGGCCTGTGTCCACTAGTATCCTTCAGCTCTACTTGTATTAGCTATTAGCTTTGCCTTCTTGTTGGCAACTACTCAGTTTAGACAAGATGAAGCTTGCCATATAGTTTTGTAGAGGTTAGGTTTTCTAAGCATAGTATTAGGTAAAGCCTGGTGTAGACTAAGGCTTGCAAAACAAAGCCCTCCTCCCTCCCCCGTTTTTAAATGCCCTCACACAGGACCTTTAGTGGCTAGCAAGCCTTGCCTTAGAGAAACTTCACCAGTAGCTTAGCAGACCTTGCCTTAGAAAGGTTGAAGAGTTTACAGAGCATCTAGTAGCTTAGCAGGACTTGCATTTAACCTCTAGAACCCCATAGCTAAGCTTTTGTATGCAACAAGCCACGTCAGAATGGCCTCACTTCAACCATGTATAGACCAAGAGATGGTGATGCATTTACACATTGATATTTTGGCTAACAGAGAAGAACTGTCAGTGTAGCCCTTAAGCATGGTGGAATATGGGTCATGTCTTTGGTGGCAGGTGTACTGGAAGAGTGGAAAAGTTACGTCAAGAACATAAATGCATTTCTCTATTGCATGGTGGATGTCTCATTGTACATGCAACAGGACTCCGGCTTCTATGGTTCGAGTTGTAGGATAAGTTGGTCCTTGATGCCCCCCCCCCATCGACTTACACATATTAGTTGATTTCTCTCCTACAATCAGTTTCCAACCTACTTCTCCATGGACCCTATTAAACTGTAATGAGAGAAGAGTCGATCCAGCAGGCATACAAGTGTGATTGCAAAAGAATGGAAAATTATATTGATAGTGAACTGACCGTCATTTTTATTATGTGAAGATGTCTACTAACATAAGGCAAGTACATATACGATTCACACAAAAATATACATGTCAGAGAAACGGTACGAAGATATGCAAACACTTTGTCGTCTTTTGTCATGCCAATTGGGTCGTCTTGGTTGTGACAGCCAAGCCTTGTATGATAGTGTGTTTAATTGTCATGAAAGTTCACTGGTGATAGTTATGCATGCTCATTGCTCAATTATTATGGTAACCAGTGAACAAAATTTAGTAATTTTGTAAAGTACAACATTCAAGTTCAAACAATCCTGAGTGCAGTCTGTGGATCTTGAGTTGGACTGCATTCACCAATCCATATAACATCCACTATGCCACAAGTCATCTCGCCCATCTTCTTTTCATCTGGAAAGGTAGGGTAGGGAGGAGAATTGTAATATTACCTTGCCTTTAAGATTTGGAAATCAAATGTTTCACCAATACAATCTAAGCTTGCCAAAGAGTAGCAAGTTTGCTAAGGAGTAAACCAAGCAGGCAAGATTGTCTTGGGTCCTTCAAGCCCCCAAACTAAACTCCTAGCCACAACCCAGGCAAAGCTATGTTCATAAGCTTACCTTTCAAATTTAGAATAAGCTAATCAATCAAGCTTCCTTAAACTAAGGCAAACCAGCTTATAAACTATAAGCTTAAACCAAGTTGCCAGATAAACCAAGCTTAGCAAGCTTTAGAAATGATAGACAGCATTACCTTGTTCCACGTGTCTGATGAACTGACAGTAGGTGGAAGGTCCATCCTAAAGCGGTCCTGCACAACAGAACGGTGCGCAGTGAAATGTGTAGTCCTAGTTTGGTCTGTAGCACAGACGCTGAAGCTAGTCAACAGTTATTTCGTCGGTCCGCTTCATCAGCTCCTCTATTCCTTCGAGGTTTGCACTAATATCGATGGCCTTTCGCTGCAGAACGACTTTAAGAAGCGAGAGGTTGCCAAACGGACGAACAAGCTAGAGAACGACGCCAATTGTAACTTGAAGCACGAGGCTGGAGAACGACCGCGCGAACAAGGGCGAGATAATTAAATCGCGAACGAGTTTGAATCGCGAAGAAAAAATTTTACTCGCCGTTGGAACGGACCTGTTACTAAACGACGTTGGAACGACGTTGAAAATAGCGCGAACGGAATAGTAACGCAACGGAACTGGAACTTTTTTTTGTCTCCTACTGTACATCTGCATCATGTGTCTATACAATGTCTGTGTCTGTATATACATCTGCATCATGTGTCTACACATGTCTGTGTCTGTATATACATCTGCATCATGTGTCTACACATGTCAGTGTCTGTATATACATCTGCATCATGTGTCTACACATGTCTGTGTCTGTATATACATCTGCATCATGTGTCTACACATGTCAGTGTCTGTATATACATCTGCATCATGTGTCTACACATGTCTGTGTCTGTATATACATCTGCATCATGTGTCTACACATGTCTGTGTCTGTATATACGTCTGCATCATGTGTCTACACATGTCTGTGTCTGTATATACATCTGCATCATGTGTCTACACATGTCAGTGTCTGTATATACATCTGCATCATGTGTCTACACATGTCTGTGTCTGTATATACATCTGCATCATGTGTCTACACATGTCTGTGTCTGTATATACATCTGCATCATGTGTCTACACATGTCAGTGTCTGTATATACATCTGCATCATGTGTCTACACATGTCTGTGTCTGTATATACATCTGCATCATGTGTCTACACATGTCTGTGTCTGTATATACATCTGCATCATGTGTCTACACATGTCAGTGTCTGTATATACATCTGCATCATGTGTCTACACATGTCAGTGTCTGTATATACATCTGCATCATGTGTCTACACATGTCTGTGTCTGTATATACATCTGCATCATGTGTCTACACATGTCTGTGTCTGTATATACATCTGCATCATGTGTCTACACATGTCTGTGTCTGTATATACATCTGCATCATGTGTCTACACATGTCTGTGTCTGTATATACATCTGCATCATGTGTCTACACATGTCTGTGTCTATATATACGTCTATACATGTCAGTGTCTGTATATACATCTGCATCATGTGTCTACACATGTCTGTGTCTGTATATACATCTGCATCATGTGTCTACACATGTCTGTGTCTGTATATACATCTGCATCATGTGTCTACACATGTCTGTGTCTGTATATACATCTGCATCATGTGTCTACACATGTCTGTGTCTGTATATACATCTGCATCATGTGTCTACACATGTCTGTGTCTGTATATACATCTGCATCATGTGTCTACACATGTCTGTGTCTGTATATACATCTGCATCATGTGTCTACACATGTCTGTATATATATCTGTCTAGACATATGTCTGTGTCTGCATGCAACTATACACAGTGCACAAAATAACAGAAACCAAAAATGGTTAGCAATTTTTATAGGACACTATTCTAAGTTGCTCGGACAAATACTTTATTGGTGCAGTAATCTAGCACTACCTACACATTAGAGGTCAAAATAAACATGACATTTATGTTGCGTTGGATTCCGTGCAGAATCCACGGAGTGCGTGTACCCTACATGAAATTCATTTTTGTGACATTTACTTCCTTGGGAGGAGTGGCTTCATCACTGTATCTGTCCAGAGCCGCAACATTCAAGCAGCAAGTCGGCTTCGTGGATTCCAAGAGCTAATCCAGTATCCAGCAAGTGGCCTGTGAGCTATGGTGATGGAGAGAGCTACTGCATTGAGAGTCAGTCAACTGTAGAGATGTCTGGATAGCGTTTGAGCGACAGTCAGCTATGGTGATGTCGAGAGCTATTGCAGTCGAGTGGCTAGTGAGCTGAGTTGATATTATGAAGCCACTCTGGTCAAGCTGTTTTCCATCTGTAGCGTTTCCAGGAGCTGGTTCAATCGAGGGCACGGTCAGCGGAGGTGATAAATGAACTTTTGTTCAGCTGTGCCAATGTCAAGAGCGACTTCGAGCGATCATTAGGTAGTTGTTTCGATGTCCACAGCTGCCCCGACCGATGCTCAGATGTTGTGATGTCGAGGGCTACTCCAACAATTCTCAGAGGACTGCAGCCAAGCCTCGTCTTGAGGGGGGGACTCCTCCTGTTTTCATTGCTGTTAATTTTTGTGACCGAGATATAGCTACTCCGAGTCGTAGAGCATAACAACTTGCGAAAAGAACTAAAACAAGTTGAGCTTGTTAGCTCAGCCACAGACAGAGCTAGATAGCTAGCACTAGATTGCTAGGGATCAATTACTACACTAGTACTGCACATCTAACACACTACGAACATGCATGTGTCTTGATCGAGATTAGCCACACCCACAAACATCGGTCGGTCGGTCTGGCAGACCATAAGCTGTCTTGCTCGGTGGTTCTGGTACATTGGTCAGAAATTGGCTGATGGCCAGCTGCTATTTAGTGCTCTGTATATATATATGTCTGTGTCCATAAAATTATACATCTGCATATACACCTGTATGTGTCGTCTGTGTCTATATATATATACTCCTGTATGTGTCATGTCTGTATATATATACACCTGTAAGTGTCCACACATGTCTGTGTCTATATATATACTCCTGTATGTGTCCACACATGTCTGTGTCTATATATATATATACTCCTGTATGTGTCCACACATGTCTGTGTCTATATATATACTCCTGTATGTGTCTACACATGTCTGTGTCTATATATATATACTCCTGTATGTGTCTACACATGTCTGTGTCTATATACTGTACAGTATGTGTCCACACATGTCTGCAGGGTTTCATACAGGGGGGGGGACATCATCCAGAGTTTCCCCCCCAGGATTTTCAAAAATTATGATGTCATAGTGACATTGACATTTTGCTAACATTATAGTAATTTAGAAAACAGAATTTTATAAAGCAATACGACGATTTTTCTCCTTGAATATGTCCAAAATTGCACTAAAATCTACTGAAGTCAGTTCAGGCCCTTCTATTGCGATTCGCATGAGCCTAGCAAGGTTGATGTCACTTAGTCTATTTCGTCCTAGCCCTAGCCCTAGCCCTAGCCCACCATGACAGCAATCTTCATCAGACTAAAAGAACGTTCGACTATAGCTGTTGCAATTGGAAGAGTTAGCCAAATATCCAGTAACTTGAAAATCTCTGGGAAGATCTCTTTGTATGCTCCTGAAAGCTCCATCTCTGTCTTCATATCGTGTAGAGTGGGTGGTTTACTTAGTTTCTTTTTCTCCATCATTTTCTTCTTCTCTTGTGCCAAGACTCTCTTAAAAACTCTCCACTCAGCAAAGATTTCTTCTCCATCCACGAGAGGTGGAGAAGTGAAGGTTTCACCATCAAACTCTACAGTTGCTTCTTTCCCATAGAAGTTAACTAGAGTTTGCAGTTGTGGATTGCCATACTCAAGAAGAGCAGTATCTTCTGTTGGCATCGAAGCAGTCACCCCCCATCTTTAGTCCTACACACAGACTGAACCTGCCTCACCACTTAGGAGGGCAGTCACCCCCCATCTTTAGTCCTACACACAGACAGAACCTGCCTCGCCACTTAGGAGGGCAGTCACCCCCCATCTTTAGTCCTACACACAGACAGAACCTGCCTCACCACTTAGGAGGGCAGTCACCCCCCATCTTTAGTCCTACACACAGACAGAACCTGCCTCGTCACTTAGGAGGGCAGTCACCCCCCATCTTTAGTCTCGTACACAGACAGAACCTGCCTCGCCACTTAGGAGGGCAGTCACCCCCCATCTTTAGTCCTACACACAGACAGAACCTGCCTCACCACTTAGGAGGGCAGTCACCCCCCATCTTTAGTCCTACACACAGACAGAACCTGCCTCGTCACTTAGGAGGGCAGTCACCCCCCATCTTTAGTCCTACACAGACTGAACCTGCCTCGCCACTTAGGAGGGCAGTCACCCCCCCCATCTTTAGACTCATACACAGAGAGAACCTGCCTCACCACTTAGGAGGGCAGTCACCCCCCATCTTTAGTCCTACACACAGACAGAACCTGCCTCACCACTTAGGAGGGCAGTCACCCCCATCTTTAGTCCTACACAGACTGAACCTGCCTCGCCAAAAGCTTCGTCTGCATTTCTACAACTTCCGCAGTGTTTTGTCGCACATAAAGTTTGTGAAATACAATGTGAGATGAGTTCACATACATTGGCATCATTAGCTCAAAGATGCACACACCCACACTACTAATGCACGCATGCACGCACAAACACGCACGCGCACAAACAAACACAAACACACACACTGCATGTGCACACATACACATATACACACACACACAAGCTACTTACAGGACTATCCGAGCCGGAGTAGTGTATCTTAGCCTTTGGGTTGGCATCTTGGAATGAATGTTCCCCATAGACATTAGGTAAGTTGTTGGCAGAGACTGCTCTCTTAGATCTTAGTCTAGACTCCAGCTGCAATACAAATCATCATGGTCAGCTGCTGTCATGTTTGTATCTACACTGACTTGTTGACTGGCCTCCTCCATGGATAGTGTAGGAATGTGTTTGTCACTAGTAGTGGCGGCAGCTCTGATGTAACCCATCGTCTTCCCTCCATCCTCAAGGTTTAGACGTCTCAAGCGTCTACTTTTTTCAACAGCAACACTACCTTGCCATAATATGGCCAATGAACAAACGCAAATTAGCAGCTTCAACATTCTCAATCACCGCAAGAAACCTCCTCCAGTCTCTAACTAACGAAGCGCTCAAGCGGAAGGTTGGAAGGTGGAAAACCTGGTATTACCGCGCATGACATCTAACGAGAGTGCGGTTTGACCCCTATTTTAAAATGGCGGCCACAAACCGCAAACAAAACTGAGGATCATAATGGTGGTATCTTCAGCTGATTATGACCCCAAAAACACTTCTAGAGAGTGCTTCGCAAAGGTGGTATGCGGGGAGTCTAACCGTTAAAACCGTAAATTTTCGTCTTCATGATATTGCATCTATATACTATTTCCTGTTTCTGTAACCTAAATATATAATTATATATATACTTGCTAGTTGCTTTTACATGTACCACAAATAATGTTCAAACATGCGGTTTCCACCGAAAGCGTGTGACTGTATGAAAATTATATATTCCTGATGGAGGCATTGTAACATATTAGGAGAAAGTTTCTCCTGGCTCCATAATATGTTACAATGACCTCAACAATCAACTTGAAGTTTAATCTCTCCGAGTTTGGACTAGATGCTCTAGCCTCCATCAGGAATATATAATTTGCTTTCTACTTGCGAAGACAGGTGTAGGATTTAAAGTGAGGTAGACCACAGACAGTGATATTGAAATTGAACGGAAGGAGGTCAAGGTGGTTGCTGTGGAGAATGGACTTAGGCAGGGATGTCCTTTGTCTCCACTTCTTTTCAATAAATTATTTGATGGGAATGGCAGAGGAGTTGGAGAGAGCTGAGCTAGGAGTCAAAATGGAAGGCTGTTGGTGTGGGGCACTTATGTATGCAGATGATGTTGTTCTTCTGGCTGACTCGGGTGGAACTGCAAGCTATGTTGGATGTACAGGCGTATGTGTTAAGGTGGAAGATGAAGTTTAAGAAGAGCAAGGTCATGGTAGTAAGGAAGAAGAGAAGTAGGAGTGCATTGGAGGATTGGTGAGGAGATATTGGAAGAGGTCAAAGAATTCAAGTACTTGGGAGTATGGTTTGATAGGAAGCTAAGGGGTAATGTTCAGTTAGAGAGATGGCAAAGAAGGCAGAAGAGTTGGTTGGAAAGGTGACATGGATGAGTAGAGTGAATAGGCAGGTGGATGTAGACAGAGGAAGAATAGTGTGGGAGCTTCTAGTGAGACCTATTATGGCTGAAGTGTGGTGGACAGGAGGACGGAATGCTTGCAAGAAGTTGTAGTCGGCACAGATGAGAGTGGGTAGGAGACTGTTGAGGGCAAGTAATCAGTAGCAGGTGTGGCAATACGGGGAGATATGGGGTGGAGGAAGCTAGAGGAGAGGGGGGAAGAGATGAAGGTTTTGTTTGGCAAGATATTAGAGGAGCAGATTGGTAAAAAATAGTTGTAAATAAACTTAGAGAGGATGGAGGAATCGGACAGTGGGAAGAATATGATCTTGAGGAGAAAATACGAGATAAACAAACGAGGTTGAGTCAGTGCGCAAGTGGAAGGGGAAAGTGAAGGTAAGAAATGAGTAGGATTAGGAGGAGGAAGTAAACAGCAAGAGTATGCTGAATTTTTATAAATCGGCAAAGAATGGTGCAGGGGTGGAGACAGGGGCGTTGGGAATGGTGCGGCTGGTACGGCCATGGCCGTACCACATTTTTTCCTTTTTTTCTTTCCCACCTCCCCCCCCCCCCCCCCCCCCTTCTTTCCCCCCCTCCTTTATCCAGCTAGAAGCACAGCTTCCACTTTTACTTTTAAGGTGTTTGTTCGAAGATACCCAGGAAACGAGTGCAAACTAAGTATGTGTGGGAGAAGTTGCTCGTGTGCTTGGAAAATTGAGTGTTGCAGAGAAAGTTGCATTTTCTGGTGTGAGTCAAGTAATGCAGCTTCTCTTGGTGATGTCAGCGACTAATGCCACCTCAGAATGCTCATTCTCAGCCTTACGACGTGTCAGGGCAAACATGACACAGAAGCGTCTCAACCACCTCTTGTTACTCCTTGTTCACAAGGCAAGCACAGATAGCTTGGCTGATGAATGTAGCCAGAGAGTTTGTCACTGGAAGAGAAGGCAGGCAGAGAGTGTTTGGAGACTGCCGGTAACATAAACACTGTCCCATCTTTCAAGGATATTTGGACATCAACATTTCACAACTGCCCAGGGATAGGCATAGCAGTATCGTTGGCATAGCAATATTTGCTTGCCTTCACATTGTAGGTCTGCGCTATATAGTAGATATTAGGTAGCAGCCTGCCTATAGTATGCAGGCCATTACATAAGGTGTTAGTGGTCACTCTGTGACCCCATCCTTATGAAAGGTCATCAACACCTCACTGGCCTCAGTCCTGATTCACTACCACACCCAGTAAGCACATGCAGTAGTATTCCAGCTGTTCTGCTGCCAGCAAGCTAAACATGGATAAGTTTGTTACTAGAAAGAGAGCTAGTGAAGAGTCACCTCAACAACCACCTGGAAAGAAAGGAAAAATGAAGTCATTATAAGGATAATTGAGGTATGACCCTAAGTGGAAGGTGAACTATCCTTGGATAGAGTATGATCCGAAGAGTAAGGGCATGCTGTGTTCAGTTTGTAAGGTACATGGGAAGGTACCATTGCAATCCAGAGGGGCATGGGTGAGCAGGTCTGTGAGCAACTGGGTTAAGGCAACATCTCTTTTATCTAAACATGACAAATCATACTGGCATGTTGCAGCGATGGAAAAAAGGGCTATTTCTCTCTCTCTCTCTGAACAAGGGACTGTAGTTGAACAAATAGTGGCAGCTAGTGAGGAAGAGAAGAAAGAAAACCGTGAATTAATGAAAACACTTCTTCGATCTCTGTATTTCCTAGTTAAATTCCATATTCCACATACTACTACCTTCAACTCTCTTCTAACGTTGCAAGTTGATAATGGGAATGTTAAGTTGCAAATGCACCACAATACCAGGGCCGTAGCAAGCAAATTTGTATTGGTCGGGTCAGGAAGTGGGTGTGACAGGAAGTGGGTGTGGTTATATACGGATGTAGTTAACATTTAGCAGGGAAATGTGCATGCATCAAATCTTCAGCAGGAAATACCTGTGCACACATTCATATTCCAATGATAGTACAGACAGTGGATTTTAAACACCGATGTTCATGCTTTAGGCCAGGTAACTGTTTCTAATCACCCATTTTTTAATCATTATTGTGAATTTCTTTTTAGTCAAAACAATCGCCAAAAAAAAAAAAAAAAAAAAAGTCTGTCCATCCAACAAAACAGTGCTTTTAAAAAACACCAGCATCCTACAAACCAGCTTGAAAGAGAAATACTTGCGTCGGTCACAAAAGAAATAATAGTCACATGGCTTCTTCATACCATTTGGAATGAGATGGTTGTGGTATAATGATTTAATGTTGCTATTGCTGAGCCTGTTAAGGCCATCACATATATAATACAGCACAGTGTGAAACTATTTAGTAACTAACCTAATAACAATCTATATTTTAAAAAGAAGTCAACAGTACTTAATTAATAAAATTATCCACAATATTAAGTTACGAGTGTCCCGCTGCTCAGGAAGGGGGGGACAGGAGTGGACCAAAGATCATTCCTCAGCTGACCATACAACAATTCCTTTCTCCTCTGCCACCACTTCCCTACCCAATACATAACACACTCACCCACCTCCTCCATCACTGCATCACTTACTCCCTCCACATCTTTCCCCAAAAGCAATGCCACCTTTCCATCCTTACTCACTCTTCTTAATTCATCCAGCCACTGTCTTGCCCCTGCAATTCTGCGTACCTCATCTATCAGAACCAGCCGATCCCTCTCAAATTCCCCGCATGTCACCAAGAAATGTTCCACATCCTCCCCTGCTCCACTATCACACATTATACACCTCTCATCCCTAACTATCCCACATCTCTTCTTATCCTCTAACAACCCAGCTGATGCAGTCCTCAGTCTAAATTGCAGCCGCACACCTTCCTGACCATGCATGGACCTCACATACCTCTCCACCCCTGCACCATTCTTTGCCGATTTATAATAATTCAGCGTACTTTTCCCGTCTACTTCCTCCTCCCAGTCCTTCTCATTTCTCACCTTCACTTTCCCCTTCCACTTGCGCACTGACCCAACCTCTTTTTTTATCTTGTACTTTCTCCTCAAGATCTCATATTCTTCCCACCATCCAATTCCTCCATCCTCTCGTAGTTTATTTACAACAACTTTAACCAATCTGCTCTGTTCCAACACCTCTAATCTCTTGCCAAACAAAACCTTCATCTCTTCCCTCCTCTCCTCTAGCTTCCTCCACCCCATATCTCCCCGTATTGCCACTCCTGCTACTGTATCACTTGCCCCCAACAGTCTCCTACCCACTCTCATCTGTGCTGACTCCAACTTCTTGCGAGCATTCCGTCCTCCTGTCCACCACACTTCGGCTGCATGCTCCATACTGGGTCTTGCTAGAAGCTCCCACACCATTCTTCCTCTGTCTACTTCCACCTGCCCATTCACTCTACTCATCCATATTACCTTTCCAACCCACTCTTCTGCCTTCTTTGCCATCTTCTGTAACTGAACATTACCCCTTAGCTTCCTATCAAACCATATTCCTAAGTACTTGAATTCTTTGACCTCTTCCAATATCTCCTCACCAATCCTCCAATGCACTTCTGATTCCTTCTTCCCTACTACCATGACCTTGCTCTTCTTGCTATTAAATTTCATCTTCCACTTTAACACACGCCTGTACCACATCCAACATAGCTTGCAGTTCCACCCCTGAGTCAGCCAGAAGAACAACATCATCTGCATACATGAGTGCCCCACACCAGCAGCCTTCCACTTTGACTCCTAGCTCTGCTCTCTCCAATTCCTCTGCCATTCCCATCAGATATATATTGAAAAGAAGTGGAGACAAAGGACATCCCTGCCTAAGTCCATTCTCCACAGTGAACCACCTTGACCTCCTTCCATTCAATACCACCGTCGTCTCCACCCCACTATACAATCCTACACATGTCCTCACAAGCTTCTCTTCTACTCCATACTGCCTCAACTTCTGCCACAGTCCCTCCCTCCACACACTGTCATATGCCTTACTTATATCCAGGAAAGCCAGATATGAAGCTTTTTTCTCGCTCTTCCTCACTTCACAAACTCCTCTCAACACCAACCACTGGTCTGAACATCTCCTCTGTCTCCTAAATCCTCCTTGTGCTTCCGTCAAAATCTTATCCTCAGCGAACACTCCCAACCTCCTTGCCAACACTCTCGCAAACACCTTCACCACATTACAACACAATGAAATTCCCCTATAATTCCCTACTTCATCCTCGTCACCATCCTTGTGGAGAGGTACTAGTAAACTCCTCTTCCAGTCCACTGGGCAGCACTCAATCCTCATCACCACATTCATCACCTGCACCATCACTTCCACCAACCTTCTACCTCCATACATCAGCATCTCATTCAACATTCCATCAGGGCCTGGTGCCTTTCCTCTCTTCAAACACTTTAATACCTCTACTACTTCTTCCCAGCTTACTTCTTCACACATACCCAGCTCATGCCCACCCACTTCTCCCATCTCTACTTCTAGTACTGTGGCATCCTCTTTTTTCCTCCCCAGCTCTTCCCAGTGTTTTGCCATCACCTCCAACACCTCGACTTCCTCCTCTACCATCCTTCCCTCTTCATCTCTCACTCCTTTTATCCTTCTCTCCTTCCTCTTTGCTCTTAAATCATTCCAAAACAGCTTACAACTAGTCCCACCCTGCTCTCTAATCTTCTTTATAGTTCTCTTCCTCAATTCCTTCTTCTCTATCCTAATAGTCTTTTTCACTTCCTTTCTTGCTTCTCTATAGTCATCCCATAGTTGTCTTAATGTAGCCTCTCTCTCCCCTCTCTTCCTGGCTTCCCTTAGCCTCTTACATTTCTCCTTCCTGACACCAATCAACCACTCCACATCCCCTGACCACCATCCCTCTGACCCGTCTGTAATCTTCTTCCTTTCTCCGCTGCAGCCAAAACTTTCTCCTTCCACCTACCCCACACCTCTTCAACTATGTTTCCTCCCAACTCTTGCTCAAGCTCTCTCACCTCCTCTTCCCACCCCATGAACATTTCCTCCACTGCCTCCTGATACTCCATCCAGTCTAGCCTATTGTCAACTCTCCATTTATGTCGCTCTCTTCTCACTTGTACCTCTCTCCTACTCCACGTAATTTCTCCCCAAATAATGTTATGGTCCGACCCCACATCCAGCTTGCCTGAGTCCTCAACTACCACCCTAGCTACATCCATGTCCTCACTAAACAACATATAGTCTATGACCGACTTTTTCTCCCCACATTCCCACGTCCACCTTCCCTCACAGCACTGCAACTCGTTCCCCACAACCAGACCTCCACCCTAACCAACTCCAACAACCGCCTTCCATTACTGTTTGGGTTGTCCTCCACTCCTAATCCAATCTTTGCATTGAAGTCCCCCATCATAACAACATCGAACCCTTTCTCTTCATACTTCACCACATCCTCCTGCAATACCTCAAACAATACCTCCGTCTCACTCACTCTCACTCCTTCTGGGTTCACATACACTACCCCTACCATGGTTTTTCTTCTCCCCGCTCCGCTTAACTCCACCCACAGCAAACCTTTTCTTGACTTCCTCACCTAGATTCCAAACTCTCATGCACCAGAACTCCCACACCTCCACTCGCCCGCCTGCCACCCTCTCTATTCCTGCCATACCACTCATATCCTGCCACACTCACCTCATCCTCCTTCTGCAAAAATGTCTCCGCTAATCCCAGCACATCAAACTTCTTCGTTCCCAACACTACCTTCAAATCCACCTCCCTTGACCACCATCCTCTACAATTAACAAATGCCACTCTCAACCGCCCAGTTTCCCTATCTTTGGTCCCTCTCCCAACCCCCACCCTCCTCAATATACTCTTTGCTCTCACAGCTTGGGTTTGTTCATGCTCATTGACATCTTTGCTTTGGCCAGCAGGTGCTCCTTCCCTGTATGAATCCCCTCCCGGTGCTCTCCCACCTGACGGTTCTTGCCTCTCTCGATCCCTCTCTGTGTTGTTGTCCACCAGCGATTCTCCCCCCGACAACCCACATGTACCAGATCGCAGTAGATACGTTCCCCTTGATTTTTCCTCCTGGCCTCCATCCACTCTCCCCCCTCGCTCCACCACCCTTTTGCAATCAGACTTCTTTCCCTGCGTGCCTTCTCCTGTCATTTCACATAATTATTCACATAATTATAATGTGTGTGTCCACAAATTTAACCAATAATGTAAGTTGAAGTGGTGGCTTAAAAGTGAGGCGAGTGGTGATGAGAAACAAGGAATCTAGTTTGCCTGGCCTTATATAATGTGATTACAAACATACCATGTTTTAGCCTTGCCTTGTTTCCTACCACTGCAGGTGCGTGAGAATTTTTTTTGACAGATGACAAGTAAAATTTTGGACAGATGCCGAGAAAACACAGATTATCATGTTATTAAAGTAAAAATAGCTATCTATCTATCTATCTAACTATCTAATCTATCCATCTATCTATCTATCTAATCCAAGATATCTTGGGCCCAGTTTCCCATTTCCGCCTATTATTGGCCCAGTTCCCTCTTTCTACCTATTTAAAGAATCAGTTTACTATGAAGATCAATACTTAGCAAAAATATTAGAGCGATGATCTGAGGAGATAATTCATTCACCACAATAATTCATTGACCACAAACTTGTCAATGCATCTGTCCGTTGCTTGTGAATCCCTACAACATCCGCTCCAGATTGCTAAGAGCAAAAAAAATGAAATTGGCTAGAGGAAGCGTTACGTGGTCAAGCTCGCGGGTGGAAAATTGAGGGCGTTGATTTTCAACGTAATCAATTTTCCACCCGCGCGCTGACCATGTACTAAAATGAAAAAGGTCGTTGCAGGCTCTAGGGCTTCCTCTAGCCACTCGTACCAATTTGCAATCTGGAGATGCAGTTTTGGGGATGCAGGTTTTTGAGGTCACTCCACTTTAGGGTCTAGTAACTTGCCTATACTGTAGTTATACATGAAACATATTTTAGTATCAAAAGAGAGCACACAGATAGACCTATCTTTTCCAGATATTGGTCGGGCCAAATCCCGACCAACCCGACCGCTTGCTACGTACATGCCCGCAAAGTGCTACATATGAGTCTTACACGACAATAGTTGAGCTTCTCTCAAGTATTAGTGAGATTATCAAGGAAAAACTCTTGGTTAGCTTGAAATCTAGTGCATATTACTCATTGATGGCAGACGAGTCTACAGACTCTGCAGGAAGAATTGTCTGTTTGTGCTCGATGGCTTCACGAAAATAAGGTAGTTGAACATTTCCTTGGAATCATCCATGTTAAAGAAACAAATGCTAAAGCCATTTCTAAATATCTTTCTGATTTTCTTAACTCCCATGGTATCAGCTGTGAGAAGTTGCGTGGACTTGGCTTTGATGGTGCCAGCACTATGTGAGGCCATAAAACTGGTGTGCAAAAACGATTGAGGATGTTGGCACCTTCTGCTCTCTATATTCATTGCCGATGTCATAAGCTACAGCTCGCTTCCATTAATGCAGCTAATGAACACCAGGAAGTGAAAAGGGTATTGGGTACACTGTTGACCATCTGGAAATCGTTTCACTATTCCCCAAAGAAGGCGGAAAAGTTGATTGAAATTCAAGCTCAACTTGATTGTCCAGAAATAAAAATGCAGAAACCTAGGGACACCAGATGGTTTGCTCGCGAAAGGGCAATACGAGCAGTGCGTAGAAGTTTAGCAGCTTTAGTTGGTACATTTGAAGAAATCTATGATAATACAGGGGATGCTGAAGCACATGCAATAGCAGTTCTGTTAACAAAATACAAGAGTGTAGCTAGCATTTACATGCTGTCAGATGTCATGCACATCGTGGCCAAACTTCAGGGTAGTTTGCAAAGCAAACAAATTGATCTTGCTAGTGTGCCAACGATGGTGAGTAATACAATAAAAAGGCTACAGGAACTGAAAGAACATCCATACACCAGCACGTGGTTCAAAGATCATATGGAAGTTTTTTCTGATCCTGCACAGCTTGGAAAGAAAAATATTGTTGTAAGTGAAGAAGATGAGGCCAAGTTTTTACAGAGAATTTACCGTCCATACATACAGAGTGTAGTTGATCACATCAATGTCAGAATGGGGTCAACTGATCTCATCTCTGCAATGTCTGTGTTTGATCCACAACATCTTCCTGACACTGAAGACAAACTTCCCAATTATGGCGTGGATAAAGTTTTGGAACTGACAAATTTCTATGGAGCTGTGCAGAAAGTGCAATATGATGGAGAGGAATGTATTTCACTGCCTGACATTGAAGTTGAAGATACACTTTCTGAATGGAGGAATGGAAATTATTCAGGCGGCTCATATTTATGCAGTACAGGAGCAGTTCTGTACATCAAGTCCTGTCCAAGCTGATTAGCCATGGTGACATTGCAGATGCTTTCCCCAATTTGTCTAGAATTATTTCTGTTCTACCAGTTACAACAGCAACTGTTGAACGTAGTTTCAGTAGTATGAAATTCATCAAGACGAGGCTTCGAAACCGAATGGGTGAGGACACACTCGAAAACACTATGCGCATCTGCATTGAAGGTCCTGATACTCTGTCTCATGACATTTTAGAAGATATAATTAATCATTACAAGTCTGTTAAAACACGTAAAATTAATTTGTGAACTCATTGACCATCCTCTCATTTATACACTTTCTCAAGAATATAATAACTATAGGTATGATTTTGTGTACCCTACAATAATTTTTGTTCACACTGACTCCCCGCTGGAGAAAATTATAAATTGTTTGGGGGTGGGGGAAGCTTGGGTTACAGTAACACAAGCTTCCCCCCCAAACACTTTTTTCTAGATAGAACACTGGCTGGTGATGGATGAGGTGCGCAGAATTGTAGGGGCAGGAGTGAGAGCAGTGGCTGGATGAATTTAGAAGAGTGGGTAAGGATGGAAAAGTGGCATTGCTGTTGGGGAAAGATGTAGAAGGAGTAAGTGATGCAGTGATGGAGGAGGTGGATGAGTGTGTTATGTATTGGGTAGGGAAGTGGTGGCGGAGGAGAAAGGAACTGTTGTATGGTGAGCTGATAATGATCTTTGGTCCCCTCCCATCCCCCCCCTCCTTGAGCAGCGGGACACTCATAACTTAATATTGTGGATAATTTTATTAATTAAGTATAATGTTGATTTTTGTTATTAGGTTAGTTTACATGTGATGGCCTTAACAGGCTCAGCAATATCAAGATTAAATCATGTACGATGTTTATTGTTTTGTGTACTGAATGCATGTAAGCTTAAGCAAAGAGGAGCTTGAAGCAAAGAGGAGCTTGAAGCAAAGAGGAGCTTGAAGCAAAGAGGAGCTTGAAGCAAAGAGGAGCTTGAAGCAAAGAGGAGCTTGAAGCAAAGACGAGCTTGAAGCAAAGAGGGGCTTGAAGCAAAGAGGGGCTTGAAGCAAAGAGGGGCTTGAAGCAAAGAGGAGCTTGCTTGAAGCAAAGAGGAGCTTGAAGCAAAGAGGAGATTGCTTGAAGCAAAGAGGAGCTTGAAGCAAAGAGGAGCTTGAAGCAAAGAGGAGCTTGAAGCAAAGAGGAGCTTGCTTGAAGCAAAGAGGAGCTTGCTTGAAGCAAAGAGGAGCTTGCTTGAAGCAAAGAGGAGCTTGCTTGAAGCAAAGAGGAGCTTGAAGCAAAGAGGAGCTTGAAGCAAAGAGGAACTTGCTTGAAGCAAAGAGGAGCTTGAAGCAAAGAGGAGCTTGCTTGAAGCAAAGAGGTGCTTGAAGCAAAGAGGAGCTTGCTTGAAGCAAAGAGGAGCTTGCTTGAAGCAAAGAGGAGCTTGAAGCAAAGAGGAGCTTGCTTGAAGCAAAGAGGAGCTTGAAGCAAAGAGGAGCTTGAAGCAAAGAGGAGCTTGCTTGAAGCAAAGAGGAGCTTGAAGCAAAGAGGAGCTTGCTTGAAGCAAAGAGGAGCTTGCTTGAAGCAAAGAGGAGCTTGAAGCAAAGAGGAGCTTGAAGCAAAGAGGAGCTTGAAGCAAAGAGGAGCTTGCTTGAAGCAAAGAGGAGCTTGCTTGAAGCAAAGAGGAGCTTGAAGCAAAGAGGAGCTTGCTTGAAGCAAAGAGGAGCTTGAAGCAAAGAGGAGCTGGCTTGAAGCAAAGAGGAGCTTGAAGCAAAGAGGAGCTTGCTTGAAGCAAAGAGGAGCTTGCTTGAAGCAAAGAGGAGCTTGCTTGAAGCAAAGAGGAGCTTGCTTGAAGCAAAGAGGAGCTTGCTTGAAGCAAAGAGGAGCTTGCTTGAAGCAAAGAGGAGCTTGCTTGAAGCAAAGAGGAGCTTGCTTGAAGCAAAGAGGAGCTTGCTTGAAGCAAAGAGGAGCTTGCTTGAAGCAAAGAGGAGCTTGCTTGAAGCAAAGAGGAGCTTGCTTGAAGCAAAGAGTGTTTGGGCTCTCTTATGCTCGAGAGTCGCTAGTACTTCGACCCTGTGCCAAGGTGTCTGGATGGTATGCAATTGGCAACTGCTCCTTTACCTGGGACGTAACTCCCGGCTTGGTGAGGCCGATCTGGGAAGTGAGATGGCCTGAGGGCGTGTAACTGCTCTCTTATTGCTCTTCTCCTCCAAATCCCTCTGGAGCTCTTTTTGATGGGCGGTTTACCTAGCTGGTGGCTAGGATGGCACTGGTTGATTAGGTAGGAAGGTAGATTCAAAGTAGATTAAATAGGTGATAAATAATAAGGTTAAGATTAGAAAGAATCAATAGGTGAGTACATAGTATAGACCTCTACTAAGTGTAGAAGTCTGGCATACAATAGGGTGACGATGGTTACCGGAGTTCACAATGGTGGAAGGAATAGTCTGGTAGCAGACGATGAACATAGGTTTGGTACACAATGAGAATTGTGAACTTGGAGTGAACTGAGGAGTGGAGAAGGAGGGAAGGTTTAAATAGTTAGATTTGAGAGAGGTGGGGTAGAATGGAGTGGAGGCCAGGGATTGGTCAAGAAAGAGTGAGAATCACGACATGTACATATATGGTAATGGTAGAAGTGCTGCACAGCATAGATACAAGAAAGGATGCGTGAATGAGTATTAATTGAACTGAGTGATTAATAGATTAGGGTTAATGGGTGTGAATCGTTTGATGTATCTATTGGATGTGCTGGAATGGTTGGGAAGGAAGAAAGACATGGATGCATACATTTAATATAGTTGGTTCATGGCTTCTTGCCCAAACATCCTGGGGGGAGGGAGCGAAGAAGAGAAGTCCGAAGGTCTTTGTCTTCTTTCTTTAGGAGTTGGATGCTGCGGATGCTGGTGAATCGGATGGTACGTCAGGTTCGCTGAGTAGCAAGGCCAGTTTAGTCACTGGTCGCTTCAGTACTGTGGTCTGTGTCTTGAGAGACACAACTCGAACGAGCCCATCTTTGCCTGGATGCGTTTCCAGGACTCTTGCCATGGGCCAGTGGTTGGTGAAGACGTTGTCGTCACGGATAATGACTACATCTCCGATCTTGAGGTTGGGAGTGGGTGTACGCCACTTCTGGAGACTTTGTAGTTGTTGGAGGTACTCTGCCGACCAACGCTTCCAGAAGTGTGCCATTACAGCCTGGCACATGTTCCATCTACGATGGAGAGATGGTTCGGTCTGGATAGGTAGCTCCGGATATGCACAAAGTTCGCGGTTGATCAGGAAATGACCCGGAGTAAGAGTGCTGATTCCATCGGTGGAGTGGCTGGTGATGGATACGAGTGGCCTACTGTTCAAGCAGGCCTCGACTTGAGCAGCTATGGTGCTGAACTCTTCGTAAGTCATCTTCTGAGTCCCGATGACTCTCTTTAGATGCCTTTTGGCTGATTTCACAGCTGCCTCCCACAATCCTCCGAAATGAGGTGCTCTCTCGGGAGTGGAGTGCCACTGCACTCGCTTGGTGAGCAGATAGGAGGATATGGCAGACGTGGTGGTTGGTTTTTCCAGGAAGTCGTAAAGTTCCTGGAGATCTCTCTTTGCCCCAACGAAGTTTCCCCCGTTGTCGGAGTGGATCTCTGCAGGGCATCCACGTCTAGATATGAATCGTCTTAGGCAGGCCAGGAAGGTCTCGGTGGAGGCGTCTGATACGACCTCCAGGTGGGCAGCCTTAGTAGCAAAACACACAAACACGGCTAAGTATCCTTTAACAATTACTGGTTTGCGTGTGTGCCCCTTCTTCATCAAGAAGGGGCCAGCGTAGTCCACGCCGCAGATGGTGAATGGTGGACTCGGTGTGATTCTGGATGCAGGAAGCTGTCCCATCATCTGGTGCCGGGAATGGGCAGTGGCCCGTCTGCAGACTACACAGCTCCGGTAGATAGACCTGGAGAGGCGTCTGGCACCAATGACGTGCACCTTGCTCCCTGTAGATGAAAGAACAAGGCTAGGGCCGCAATGGCCCAGCGAGACATGTTTCGAGTGAAACATCAAATAACAGATTCTACTTTTACTAGATAGAATGATTGGATGGATCTGTGAACGGGTAAGGTGCGATGATGATAGTCTCCCTCCCACGCGAATGAGCCCATGCTTGTCAATAAATGGTGTTAATGATTTGATGGGACTTGATGACTTTACTGATTTGTCATGAGTGAGATGGAGTAGTTCACGGGGAAATGTTTGAGATTGGGCCACATGAAACAAGTGATGCTCGGATGCTTCAACCTCAGCAGTGCTGAGGTAAGGAGTGATGATTCTCGGTTGCTTATGGATGGAAGCCTTGGTGTTCATGATAAAGCGATGACACCAAGCGTTGACGTGGACAAGAGTGTGGTAGCAGTTAAATCTCTCTTCGATCCAGGTAGGAGGGATCGGTGTGACTGAAAGACAGACTGCCTTCAGCTCTGGTGTGCTACCGGATCCCAAGAGAGGTTGTACGGGCATGGCGAAAGGGTCTATCCTCAACCAAGGAGGTCCTTCCCACCACAGTGAGTGCTCTACCAATTCACTAGGAGATAGGCCTCGTGAGGCACAGTCTGCCGGATTTTCAAGTGTGGGGACATGATGCCAGGTTGATGGTGGTAGTTCATTTAATATGGTGGACAGCCGGTTGCCTACAAAGGTCTTGAACCGTTTGGGGGTCCCATCGAGCCAGGAAAGAACAATGGTGCTGTCACACCATGCATGCACATCGCTCAGAGGTACATTCAATGCCTTCCTAACGGAGGCTAACAGCTTTGCTAATAGGGTAGCACCACACAGCTCAAGCCTCGGTATTGAGAGCTGCTTTACCGGAGCAACTCTGGTTTTTGCCGTCACAAGAACACATGTAGGGGCCTGGTCAATATAGGTGGCTCTTATGTAAATGACGGCAGCATAGGCTTGGATGGAAGCATCGCAGAACCCATGTAGCTGTGTAGATTGTCTGGTGGCAGACTTGGCAAAATAGCACCGGGGTTGCTTCTTACTGGATAAGAGGTGAAGTTCTTCTCTCCACTTAAGGTGTTGTTGGACATAAGGCTGTGGCAATTCCTCATCCCATTCTAGCTTCCTCTCCCACAATTGTTGGTACAAGACCTTCATGGTCACTATTGTAGGGGCTAACCAACCCAAAACATCAAAAGTACGGGCTACATCTGATATGATGCCGCGTTTTGTGGAAGAGTAACTAGTCGGCAGGCATAAGGAAGTCGACACTGTGTCCTGAGTGGAGTCCCACTCCACTCCTAGGGCCTTGGGATGGCTGCCTTGTTGGCTGCCTGTTAGATCTTGGACAGGCAGCTTCTCTCTGAGAGAGGGGTCAATGGACTCTAGTACTGTGGAGGAACTGCTTCTCCACTTTCTTAGGTCAAAATTACCCTTGAGCAATAAGGCTCGGGTTTGTTGATATGTGTATTGTGCCTGCTCAGGCGTATCAGCACCAGTCAACAGGTCGTCGACATAAAATGAGTCAAAGATTAGAGGACGGGCCACCGGGTATTGGTGGCCAAAATCATGAGCGACTTGTTGTAAGGCTCGGATGGCCAGGTAAGGTGAGGAAGAGACACCGAAAGTTACCCTTGTCATCCTGAAATCGACTAAAGGGCCTGTGGGCTGTTCCCGCCATAGGAACCGGTGTAAGTCTCTATCTCCAGGGTCCAAGTAGACAGCCCTATACATCTTACTGATGTCTGCACTTAAGGCTATCTTATGGATCCTGAACCTAAGAAGTATGTTCTCTAGGGTTGGATAAAGTGTTGGGCCTGTTGCCAGTGTGTCATTGAGGGATAGATTGGTGGAGGTTCTAGCGCTAGCATCAAAGACCACCCTAAGCTTAGTCGTGGTGCTGCTAGCTTTACTCACCCCATGCATGGGGAGGTAATAATGCTCCTTGCTAGGAGTTAGGTCAATGGATGGTACAATCTCGGCATGCCCAAGCTTAATGTATTCCCTCACAACTGACTGAAAGGCTTCATAGTTGCCTTTCTTCTGGATGGATCTTTCATTCGCTAAAAAGCGATGCAGGGCTTGTGGCCTGCTCAGGCCAAGGATGGAATGATTGCTGGTTCGAGGTAATGATACCTGATAATGACCTGGTGGGTCTACATAGGAATGTGTGAGGGTAAAGTGCTTCTGCACTGCCTCCTCTTCAGGAGTAAAGGTAGGGCAGTCATTGGGCAGTTCCTCAGTCTCCCAAAACCTGGTAAGAAGGTCGTCAGATGAATTTTCCCCTGCTGGGCTAATGACATTGACTGTTTGCTGGGTACATTGAGGTAGGTAAGGTCCCAAGATAGCCCACCCGAATACAGTGTTCAGAGCGATAGGGGCGTATTTAGGGCCACTTATACGGTCTTGGAGCATGATCTCTGGAATGATGTCACAGCCTAGCAACAAGTCAACCCTGCCCGGTAAGTGAAAGGTGGGGTCTGCTAGGTTCAAAGGCTTTATGTGGGGCATATCCCGCACATGAGTGGCACCCTGTAATGGAAGATCACATGTAACCTTGGGCACTATGGCCGCTGTAACTGATAGAATAGGCTGGTCACTTGTCATAGGGCAGAGAGATACTTGAGTGATAGATTGAGAGCCCTGCAAAGGTGTGGCTTGTGGCTTGAGCACCTGAGAAAGTGACATTAGTTGCGCGTCTAGGCAACTGGAGGGTCTGAGCTACTCTGTTAGACAACAGAGACATTGAGGCACCTGAATCTAACAATGCTCGTGCCATCATTTGTCTGCCATCTGGGCCCTTGACCAGAACCTGGCTGGTCATCATTAAGCAACTGGGTAAAGCTTGAGGTACATCATTGGAGACTGAATTGGTGGTGGCTGCTATTACATTGACAACTGGTGGATTTACATCACTGGGTACAGGGGTGTTGCCCGCAGCAACCACATTCACTACTGCTGGTGAACTAGTCTCTCTATGAACTAGAGTGTGATGTTTGCCTCCACACGACCTACACCTAGCTAGACTCCTACACTCTCCTGTCTGGTGGCCAGGAGCCAGGCAATTATAACATAATTTCTTGCTGCGTATGTGTTCTCCCCTTTGATGGACTGACATGTTATTGAACATGGTGCACTGAAAGAGAGGGTGTTTATTACCTGGGCATAATTGACACTCAAACCTGAAGCCTGTATTGGGTCCGTTGGTTGAGCGATGGGTTGTGGAGTGTGTGGCTGCCTTGTAGCGTCTAGGTTGATGATCGGGTTTGCTGTCTGTTGAATGCGACTGAGGTTCCGGTGCTTTGGCAGCTGTAGGAGGTGTAGACAGGACGTCTGCTCTGAATGTTATGAACTCCAGGAACATTTCCACTGGAGGGACGTCTCTGTGCTCTTTGGAATGTACTTCCCATTCGACTTGTAGCGATTTGGGAATGCATTGGACTAACATCGAAGTCAGAAAGGATGGCAAGTCATATTGGTCGGTATGACGAAGACCAGCCAAGGCATGGTTGACTGTGTCTACGAAGGTGTGGAGATCAGCCTTGTTGGCCTTGACAGCAGAGAGATTGGTGAGTGTGCGACAATAGTTCGCATGGATGGTTCGCTTCTTATCGAACCTCTGATGGAGGACCTTGACAACTTCATCATAGAGGCCATCTCTCTCTGCTCCAGAGAATAGTAGGGCTTTGACTGATGGGTCTGTGATGGCATCTCGCAGGTATGCCAGCTTGTGTTCTTGGGTGAGGTCGGGATTCGAATCAACAGCTGCCTTAAACTGTGCCCAGAACTGAGCCCAGTTCATCAGATTTCCATCGAAGGTGGGCAGGTGCAGTTTGGGCAGCTGGACAGGTCTTGACTTGACCGGTGTGGTCATGGATGCCGTGAGGATGGATAGACTGGGTTCCTTCTCACGGGATGAAAGCTTGTGGAGTCTTGACTTGAGCATTGAGATGTCTCGTCGGAGGGGGTGTTCCTCATCAATAGTTGATTCGTTCAGCATTAGACGTAAGCTCTGAAGAGAGCTGGCAAGGTTGGAGATTGCCGTTGAGTAGTCTCTTGACGTGTGGGCGCGTGTAGCTTCTTCTAGATCTTCCAAGTCGGTTCGGAAGTCTGTTGATGTCATTTGAGCATGTTTAGTGGCTGTCAAACGCTGAATGAGTGATCGCGTAGCTTCGACGTTATCCTCGAATGTTTCGGAGATGTCGAGCTCTTCATCAAGATTGATGGGTTGGTCAAGAGAGGTAGTGTCGAAGTCGTTAATCTCTTCTTGGACCTTGTGGTAGCCGGCCACGGTCCTCTCTAAGGATGCTAGGCTACCGTTCATGGCGCCTATATCATAGGTGGATGGGCTGCGATTTGCAACTTGGGAGTAGCGATTCCGAAGTCTGGTGACTACTCCAATGAAGGCGGACCTACTCTTCTTTAGAGTAGTGAGCGCTTCTTGAGACATGGTGAACTACAAGAAACAAGACAGGAATAAAGACTGTGTTCAATCAATTGGTCTTACAACGAAGTTGAAGATGGTTGGTTGGTTGATTCCGATTGGAGAGCTGATGCTTTGCCGATCCGGCTCGAAGGACCATAAATGTTTGGGCTCTCTTATGCTCGAGAGTCGCTAGTACTTCGACCCTGGTCGCTAGTACTTCGACCCTGTGCCAAGGTGTCTGGATGGTATGCAATTGGCAACTGCTCCTTTACCTGGGACGTAACTCCCGGCTTGGTGAGGCCGATCTGGGAAGTGAGATGGCCTGAGGGCGTGTAACTGCTCTCTTATTGCTCTTCTCCTCCAAATCCCTCTGGAGCTCTTTTTGATGGGCGGTTTACCTAGCTGGTGGCTAGGATGGCACTGGTTGATTAGGTAGGAAGGTAGATTCAAAGTAGATTAAATAGGTGATAAATAATAAGGTTAAGATTAGAAAGAATCAATAGGTGAGTACATAGTATAGACCTCTACTAAGTGTAGAAGTCTGGCATACAATAGGGTGACGATGGTTACCGGAGTTCACAATGGTGGAAGGAATAGTCTGGTAGCAGACGATGAACATAGGTTTGGTACACAATGAGAATTGTGAACTTGGAGTGAACTGAGGAGTGGAGAAGGAGGGAAGGTTTAAATAGTTAGATTTGAGAGAGGTGGGGTAGAATGGAGTGGAGGCCAGGGATTGGTCAAGAAAGAGTGAGAATCACGACATGTACATATATGGTAATGGTAGAAGTGCTGCACAGCATAGATACAAGAAAGGATGCGTGAATGAGTATTAATTGAACTGAGTGATTAATAGATTAGGGTTAATGGGTGTGAATCGTTTGATGTATCTATTGGATGTGCTGGAATGGTTGGGAAGGAAGAAAGACATGGATGCATACATTTAATATAGTTGGTTCATGGCTTCTTGCCCAAACAAAGAGGAGCTTGCTTGAAGCAAAGAGGAGCTTGCTTGAAGCAAAGAGGAGCTTGCTTGAAGCAAAGAGGAGCTTGCTTGAAGCAAAGAGGAGCTTGCTTGAAGCAAAGAGGAGCTTGCTTGAAGCAAAGAGGAGCTTGCTTGAAGCAAAGAGGAGCTTGCTTGAAGCAAAGAGGAGCTTGCTTGAAGCAAAGAGGAGCTTGCTTGAAGCAAAGAGGAGCTTGCTTGAAGCAAAGAGGAGCTTGCTTGAAGCAAAGAGGAGCTTGCTTGAAGCAAAGAGGAGCTTGCTTGAAGCAAAGAGGAGCTTGCTTGAAGCAAAGAGGAGCTTGCTTGAAGCAAAGAGGAGCTTGCTTGAAGCAAAGAGGAGCTTGCTTGAAGCAAAGTGGAGCTTGATGTCCACAGCTCTCATCAGCTCCTACAGATGCTTCCTTCCTCTCGCTCATTTCTTGCTTCAATTCTCATCTTTTTCTTACACTTGCTCTTGGCAGTGCATTGCGCGTCCACAGAATTACAAGGATGCATTTCACACATGTATATATACGAAGGCCGTTCTTTGCTTCCTGTCCTGCCTCTCTCTATCTATCTGTGATCTCAGACATTTATCATTATTATTATTATCACGTTACAGCACACATGAATTGCAGATGAGGTGACAGTGATATGAGGATGTAGCTTTGTACTGATTGTCTACTAGAAATTAATTAACTAGTAGCCAATAGTTACAAGTGGAGGGAACACTAGAACAATTTACACATGGACATTGAAAGTGAAATGTGCATGAGTTATTGGAATCAAAGTTTGCAATGAAACGATTATTAGTTGTAAGAATATGGCATGTTAAGATCAACACCCAGCAGTGAGTTGCATAGGAGAGGGGGCCTCCAATACTCAGCAGGGAGTTGCATAGGAGAGGGAGCCTCCAATACCCAGCAGGGAGTTGCATAGGAGAGGGAGCCTCCAATACCCAGCAGGGAGTTGCAGAGGAGAAGGAGCCTCCAATACCCAGCAGGGAGTTGCATAGGAGAGGGAGCCTCCAATACCCAGCAGGGAGTTGCATAGGAGAGGGAGCCTCCAATACCCAGCAGGGAGTTGCATAGGAGAGGGAGCCTCCAATACCCAGCAAAGAGTTGCAGAGGAGAGGGAGCCTCCAATACCCAGCAGGGAGTTGCATAGGAGAGGGAACCTCCAATATACTCAGCAGCTAGGAGTTGCAGAGGAGAGGGAGCCTCCAATACCCAGCAGGGAGTTGCAGAGGAGAGGGAGCCTCCAATACTCAGCAGGGAGTTGCATAGGAGAGGGAGCCTCCAATACCCAGCAAAGAGTTGCAGAGGAGAGGGAGCCTCCAATACCCAGCAGGGAGTTGCATAGGAGAGGGAGCCTCCAATACCCAGCAGGGAATTGCATAGGAGAGGGAGCCCAGCAAAGAGTTGCAGAGGAGAGCGAGCCTCCAATACCCAGCAGGGAGTTGCATAGGAGAGGGGGCCTCCAATACCCAGCAGGGAGTTGCAGAGGAGAGGGAGCCTCCAATACCTAGCAGGGAGTTGCAGAGGAGAAGGAGCCTCCAATACCCAGCAAAGAGTTGCATAGGAGAGGGGGCCTCCAATACCCAGCAGGGAGTTGCAGAGGAGACAAAAGAAATACAACAGAGAAGGGAGATGGGTCTGTAGTTTCTAACCGATGATTTGTCCCCAAACTTGTATATGGGGGTGGTAACGTGAACACGCTAGTCTTTGGGGATTTGAGTTTGAGTTAGACTCAGAGCAAACAGGTCTGACAGGCACACATATCACAGGATAGCACAAGACTGTCTGGACCAGTGGCCTAAGATATGTCTCATCTGGAAAGAGGTGATTAAACATCGGAGTCAGATATGTGAATTGTGGCAAAAGTGGATGATGGTGTTGGTATGGTTTCCATGGGGGGAATTAGATAGCAACTTGTGGTATGACTGAATGGGGCTAAAAAGATTTTTGCCTTTGCCTTTGCACAAGTGGTATCCATGAACAGAGTAGAAGGACTAGAGTTGTTCTTACAATTGATATAACTGCAGCACTTGAATTTGTTTTTTAATGTATTGGATTGTTTGGAAAGGGAGGACTTAACAATCTCTTCTCTTCAAGGTATGGAGCTTCAGCAGGTTACTTGGGCAAGGAGGCAAATTGCATTTCCTTCTCAGTGAATTGAGGCAATTTAATTAATGTTTGAGCTCGAGGGTAATCCAATTAGGTCTTGGTGCAATCTTAGCCAGACTTGGAATGATTGCCTGATACAGAATCTCTTTAAATGCTCACCATGGTTTTTCAAATCTCACTGAGATAAAGGCAGCGACTAAAATCGGCCTCCAGAAGATAAGAACAGAGGCCAGGAAGATCTGCTTTAAATACAAGCATGGATTGAAATTTGTAAGGCTTAGCAGTAAAAGGAAATAATACAGTGTTCAGGACAAGAAATCAACAGAGACCAGAAATCAGCAAATCTGAGTTTGTAAAAACTAGGTCAAGAACATTTCTTTTGACATTGGTTGGTGTGACAAATTCACAAAAGAGATTGGATTTGATTGATGCCAGTTAGGGTATATAGACCAGCAGTGGTCGGGTATATTGAAATCGCCTAGTAAAACAATAAGATCTGAAGTGTAAGTTATTTGGGACAAATAACTTAGAAGACAGTGGCTGAGTCGGAGGAATATAAAGTGCACACAAAGTCACCACACTAAATTATTAGGTGTTACGAAGGATGAACAGGTATTGAATCCTTCACTGCAACCAATATCTCCCCTCCATGAGACTGCCATGATCCTTATGGAAAATAGTATAATTAAAAGTGATAATTTCATTGTTATTAATAAGCCAAGACTTGGTGATGCAGATTATGTCCTAAGTAGAGGAATATACAAAAGTTTGTAGAGAAGAAAGTTTGTTATCTATAGTATGTGCATTGAATAGACTGATTTTTTAAACTGCCTACTCAAGTCGAAGGCTGTGGATTTGCAGACTTGCATATCAAGAGGCTGGGAATTGTCACAATGAGGGAGCTTAGATGGACATGATTCAGTGGAAGGACAAGAATTTGAGATTGGAGGTGATGAAAGATCATTCCTGCCTTCCCACTGACCTGCTCCTAACACTTGATCATCCTTGACTTCCTACTGACCTGCCCCTAGCTTCCTGATTAGCATCCTTGACTTCCCACTGACTTGCTCCTAACTTCCATTTGTTCTCCTTGACTTACCCGCTGACCTAACTCCTAACTTCCACTTGACTTGATTGTGACTTACCAACTGAACTGTCCTGTTCCTAACTTCCACCTGATCATCCTTGACTTCCCCACTAACCTGCTCACATTCTAAGCATCATTTTCAGATGTCCTTCACTATCATGTCTCAGCTGACTTCCTTGTGGTGATGTGCACTTATTATAAATGGGAAGTCTCTGCCGCATCAAACCTGAGGTCATCAGATATGACCACTTCCAGCTCTAGCTTCTGTCCATCAATTTCAAGAGTCATTACTGCTAAGGGCAGCACCTGGAGTTGTCCACTCAAAGCAGCAAAACGTAGACATTTACCCATCATGGCTGCATCGGACACACACTGTTTCCTGACTATAGTCTTGCTTGCTCCAGTATCAACTGTACTTTGTTCCCAGCTCATTCTCGACGAAGTTAATCTGTTCCACCATCTTTGGGGCAGGCATTCCCATATTCATTACAAGAGAAACAATGGGGACCCAAGCTGGGGTCAAACTTAGGTTGTCGCCATGACTTCATTCCATCATCCGTCGGTTGTTTCTTTCTTAATTCTGCTCTGCTTCCCTCTTTATGGATGGGATTGGCTTCTGCGCTGTCCCTGATTGACGACCATGTTCGGTCGGGTGGTCTCCCCTCTGCTGTTAGCGTCTGTTCTGATCTGGTGGCCTGTCACTGTTGTACAGGTGGTCGTCTGCTCCTTTCAGAATTTCCTCTGTCTCGGGGGTTTCTGGTCTCTGATCCAAGTGACTAGCCACGGTATTCTCCCGAGAATGATCTCTGCATTATACAAGTTTCTGACTTCCTCTTTGGTTGTGCATTCCAATGTTGACTGCATTGCTGGTTGTACCTCGAGTGAGTGAACCATGACTCCTGTGGCAACTTCCTGAGGTTAAACATCTTCCGGCAATACGTGTCACGGCTGATGTGGAAATGTTTGAGCAAGCGTTCTCTGAGTCTGTCATAATCTTGCTTCACTGAGGTCTTCAATGCAGCGTGTGCCTGTTGTTCACTTCTGTTTTACACTGGGACCAGATGTGCAGGCCAATGCTCTTTAGGGATGCTGTAGCTATCCATATGTGACTAGAAATTTACCAAGAAGGAGGCAATATCAGGATTATCCTCGACTTGCTTGCAAAACTTTGCTGCTTGGAAATATGCTAAGGATGAGCTGCTGATCGAGGTCATCAATGTCTCTGCTGGGTCTTCCCTATGTTACAGAAGTCGCTCCCAACGTTCATCTTCTTGCTGTTGATGTTCCATTTATCTCTTCTTTTTGTCTCCTCCCTTGCCAGTTCTCTCTCTCGAATTCCCTCTGCTCTCGTTCGGCTTCTCTCTGCTCTCTTTCAGCTGTATATTTGCATCTCTGTTCTTTAATGATCGAGATTAAGGTGGGCGAATCAAGGTGACTGTCTTGCTGGGAGTGTATAGTCTCAGTCTCCGTGCAGCTCGTTGTCGTGACCTGGCTGGGATACTGTTAGCTGTGTCAATTGCGACGAAACCTGAATTGGTTGAGTGGGCAACTTCCCCATCCTTTACTGCAGCGAAGTGAGAATTTCTGCATTCAGATCAGCCTTTGAGGTGTGTGAACAATTCAAAGATGAACTAGGGAAAGTGCAACCATACCTTGCTACTCTACATGTTAAGCTTTAAGCTACTCCAAATTTTTTTTACCCATGTACAGTGCCATTTGCAATCAAAGAGTCAACTGGTCCAGAGCTCCTTCGAGAGGAGGGAATAATTGAGAAAATTGACAACAGTGACTTGGTTGCTCCAATTATGACTGTTCAAAAGAGATTTAGATATGTGGAGACTACCCATTAACCAAGTGCCGGACATTGATCAGTGTCCTCTCCCAAAGCCAGAAGATCTTTTTGCCATGTTAGGAAATGGAAAGCAGTTCAGCAAGTTTGATTTGTCCCAAGCATATTTGCAGCTTCAGCTAGATAAGACCTCAACCAAATACGTCACCATGAACACCCATCAAGGTCTCTACCGCTACACTAGACTTCCTTTTTGGGTCGCCTCAACACCTGCTATCTTCCAGAAGCTCATGGACACAATCTTATAAGGTGTGCCTGGCAGCATTAGCTACATTGATGACATTCTTGTCATGGGTAACAGTGAGAGACCATCTCCGAAACTTGGAGAAAGTATTCAAACTGCTGAGTGACCATGGATTCAAGCTCAAGAAGGGAAAATGTGAATTCTTGGCACTGTTAATTGAGTACTTAGGTCGCCAAATTGATCGGGAAGGCATTCGGCCATTCCAAGAAAGGTTGAAGCCATTGTTAAAGCTCCTTCACCAACTAATGTTCAAGAGCTTCGGTCATTTCTGGGACTTTTGAACTACTATGGCAAGTTCATAAAAAAACTTTCGAGCCTACTCCATTCTCTCAACTCTTTTCTCCAAAAAAAATCCACCTGGAAGTGCTCTGAAGAATGTACTGTTTCTTTTCGGAAGGCCAAGAAGGAGCTGACCCACTATAACCTAGAACTCCCTATCAAAATGGCAGCTGATATCTGTGTATGGGGTTGGAACTGTTATATCTCATCTCTTTCCAGATTGAAGCGAAAAACCAATTGCTTTTGCTTATCGTACTCTCTCCCCAAGCAAGAAGAACTATGCCCAACTGGAGAAGGAAGCACTCTCCCTGATCTTTGGGGTCAAAAGTCAAAAAGTTCCACCAGTTTCTATATGGCAGAAAGTTAAACTTGATCACTGATCATAAGCCCCTAGCAGCAATTCTTGGAACAAAAAAGGGATTCCCTCCATGGCTGCTGTACACTTACAATGTTGGGCACTTCTACTATCAACTATGAGACGGTGTTCAAACCAAATGCTAGCCCACTGTAATGCCCATGGATTGTTCTGACTACCACTACCAATGAGGGAGTTACGTAAAAACAACAACAGATGAAGTGAGTGTTTTTAATGTCAGCCAAATCCAAGCCCTTCCGGTAACATTCCAACAGGTTCTAACTGCTCGACGTGATCCTCTCCTAAGCAAAGTGTCCATTTATGTCAAAAATGGATGGCCTAATCAAGTTTCTGACGAGTTGAAACCCTACCCGGTCAGAGGAGATGAGTTAGGATTCGAGAGTGGATGTTTGATGTATACGAGTAATCATCCCTAAACCTACAGCAGAAGGTTTTGGAAGCTCTTCATGCAAACCATCCCAGGAATTACCCAAGTGGACTGGATGCAGATATTGAAGAATGGGCCAAATCCTGTTTACAGTGTCAGGAGATAAAGTTCACTCTAGTGGGGTTACAATATTGGGGTCCCGAAAAAAAATTGCGGAGAACTAAGTTGGACTGTTGATTTACATTCCTTAGGACATTATCTTCAAAATAAGCACTTTCAGAAATGGTGAGGAACTCTCGCTAGAGGGCGTTTTTCAAAATGGCCGCCATGGAAACAGAATTTTTTGCAGTTTTTGCCATTTTTCATCACCTAAAGCATTTATTATGAGGATTTTTTAAGCATCTCAACTTACCTGTCACACTTCTGAGATTCACCGAATCCCAGAAAATGCCCAAAATATGTAATTAAAACTAAATTGAGTGAATTACAATGATGCATAATAAACATACAGTGCTAAAAATGGTACTACAGATTTCCACAGCTTCATTGCAATCTTCTTATGCAAATATGAGATGTCACATAATTACAATGTTAATGTCTATTCACATATGCACACGTGTCACTCCTCAGTTGTTATCCTACGCTTCATCACTCTCATCAGAATCTGCCGAATAATCAGAATCAGAATCTGTTTCATTGTCTCGCACTGGTACATCTTGTTCTTAGTCTCGCATTAGTACATCTTGTTCGGTATGGTATAGAACTGAGAGATCTTCAGGCATCATGGGTTTAGAGTGAATTACAGGAACAATGGTTTCTAACATGTCTTTCTTCCACCCATGTTCCAATGGCGAAGGAGGCAGGTCAGGGTCCGTATAATTTTTGAAAACCCAAACTTGATAATTGGCTCTTGAAATGATAGGGAGTCGGAATCTGGTGGAAGTCTTGATGTATGCTTTTTCTTCGTTGCATTCCATTTATTAGCTCGTGCCTCTCCAAAACTCTGTGCCTGCTTTTCACCATAGATGTAATGCAAGGTGAAGGATTGCAGCTTCTGAACTAGTGCATTATTAGCAGGAAGGTGACTGCCTAGCTGGGACAAGAGAGATCGGGCTTCAGGAGAGCTTGTTCCTGCGGAGAATAGTGAGGTTTTCCCATGGCCATAAAATCCAGACACACTATCCGCTCCTGTGAAGATATGCAGCTGAAGGATAACAGAAGATACCTCCTGCGTGCAAAGCTTGCTGCACTCATCCCTTCTTGTACAAATATAACGGAGCTGCCAATTCATGGGAAACACAGGCAGCCAGTACTACCACATCAGTATCTTCAGCATTGATTATAATAGCCACATCAGAGTCGTTTTCACTGAGAAAGTGTGCATGGAAAAAAATCCTGGAATCAGCCTCATGTTGATGGCATTCTGACTCTAACAACTCGGCGTTGGTTCTCAGATTGTAGCTCTTTTCCTTCATGGTGTACACGAAATTTGTATCTCCATGTTTGAGGACGTGACGTTTGAATTCCTGAAAAAAGAATTCTTGTAGGCGAATTTTTGTTTATTGGTGAAAATTTACCAAGCTCTCGTGTAGAAAGGAGCTCATTGTCAGCTTTGATGAAGACATTCTTACTGCCACCAATAAATGCACCAGCTCTTCTCTGGTGTTCACTATCCTTTATGGTGTTGATGAGATCATAATGGTCGTTTATGAAATGAAACTCTCTAGCTTCTTTGTGTCTATTAACTGCATGTTGATTATCTTCTCAGCATAGTTGCGCCATGTGTATTGCCTACCATCACACATTTCTCTATCTTCCTTCGATGGAGTTGCTGAGCGCCATATACAACCCATGTCAATGATAATCCTTTGAGCCTGTCGAGAAGGATTCTGGACTTCCACGAAAGACATCTTGTCCTGAAGCTTTGCTTTTACAACCTTTCTCATGGTTCCATTTGGATTGAAAATAGCCAATGGCATATTTGTCAAACGGTACTCCATAACTGTTCCCAGCTCCAGTTTTGAATGCTGAGCGACTTTGATCAAATTGCCATCGCCTGATTGTCCATCTCCATGCCCATGTTGTTCGAGGATGTTGTTGTGGATGGGGAATGTAAGAAGGTAAGTCGTTTGTTCTTCTTGATCGGATCCATCAAAGGCTTTTCATTTGAAAGAATGCGCTGCTTGTAGAAATCACAAGCAATCTTTTCACCATCAGCATTGGCAGACATGAAATCATGCACCATGTCTGGAGAGGCAAGTTTTCCAGATTGGAGAGACTGTAGGGTGTTGTTGGAAGGATCAAATGGGTCACAGCTCCACTCGTCAATGCATGTGTTCATATCTTTGACAGCTTTCTCGTCCTTAGATATCCGAGCCTTCGCATTTTTATGGTGAACAACTTCCCATTCTTGGCAATTGGTGATTGAAGTCAGTGTGCTGTGTGCAGCAGAAATGTAGTTGGCAGTCTGGTTGTGAGTATTAACCATTGCGGCATTCTGCGTGAATTTTTTCCAAACGGATTTCAACTTGCTCCCTCTATTCATCTTAATCTCAATTGTTTGGTCTGGGGGAAGGCCAGAGAAAGGTTTCCCAGTCAAAGAAAAGGCGAAATGGCCAGCTTGCATATGAGCAGTCTCTTCCTCTCCCAAGCTCTTCATACTACTCCAGTAAAGAGGTAAGTAGCGGGAAAAGTGGTGTTATCATAAATAGTCACCCATGGCTGCATTAATCTGAGATAACCAACCCAGTCTTGACAGCGTATTGCATGGTAGTTGAGAAGAAGGATCACCACCATTTCCATGTAGGACATCCAGTACATACCCATGTCAGACTTGGAGTCAGTACTCTCTCTACAAATGGACTGTACCAAGTTATGGAATTCTAGGTTGACAAGAATTTCTCTAGCAACACGCTTCCGTTCCACTTGATCTCATTCAGATTTCCTCAAGATCTCAATCTTGTCCATGTCACAGGAGCAGCTGTGACACACGCAAAGGACAAATCAAAGGAAATGAGACTGACCATAATTAGATGGATTTAGATATTGTTCACCTTATTACATGTATGTGTGTTTGTGCTAGCTGGAGTGATTGAGCATGCTCACCACTGGACATTGTGATTGGTTAGCACATGGTTTTGTCCTTGTATGGTCATAACCAGGCTCTGGCTGGAGTTCTAATTAAGGTCCCAGTTTTTACAGAGTCTGTGTTGTTGAGACACTATACTGAGTGTGTAACTGAATGTGTGGATACCTTGGCCTCAAGAAACTTTACAACAAGCTGGTTGACTAGCTAGTAGGCACTATGCTAGGATAGGTTGGTGCTTAGCCTTAAAGTACCTGGTGGCAGCAGTACCAATAAGTGGCGGAATAGGCTAGAGCAGGGTAGAGACCCTTAGGTGATACACTAAGACCCTATTCCTGTCACAGTCCATGAGGTTAGAGCTCATTGTGACAGTCTCCAAACAGCATCGGACTAAGCGCCTGGCAAACATCTCATATGTCAGTTTGTGGATCCATAAGCACCATACATAATGTTTCCCCTTCAAAGCTTGATCCACTGATCCAGCTTCTATCACACCAGCAGCTACAAGCAGATCATCTAATCCTGATCCCTGAAATCGTTTGTAGATTGTTCCCATGTATGTACATTCGATATGGAATGCACCAAGGAAAGGTATTACCTTCTGGTATCGCTCTGGATGTTCATTCTTGATTTCCATGATCAGTGCATATACTGGCTGGTCCCCAGTAAGGCACATGAAAGGCATTCCTTTAAGCTGAATGATGTCCACACATCTATCCATTGATTCTTTGACCGTGGATTTGTTGGGTGGTGATGGGAATGTGAGATGATAATATACCTTGTTCTTCATCATGAGATCACTGAGTGTTGAATAGAAACCTGAATAGGCACCAGTCTTCTGACTTCCAACTGGTTGATCTTTGTCAGATTTATCAATTCTCACCATTGCATGGAGAAAACATCTATTTCTTTGCATCAAGGTGTCCCCTGTTAGCAAAATTTTTATATCCATTGGCTTAGGGTTGCCACGCTTTATGGTTTTGTATGGCAGTACCCTCGTCTTCGCTATGTTAAGAGAATGCCAGATTGCAGCATCAGCTTGTTCCTAAGACAGGTATCATCATCTATCCGTCGAATTATATCCTCTGGTTGGAGTAACTGCATGTTGGTAACATGAGTGGTGTTTCCACCTGGAATAACACACATGGTAATACTTCACACATGGTAATACTTTTAGGGCATGTTAATTAATATACTGATTCCAGTTAGTTAGAATCCTACCTGTCAAAGTGTCTTCTCTGAAGTCATCGTTATCTATCTGTGCAACTCCTGGAAACCCATCTGCTATTTCTGCTGGGCAGACTGGATTCTGTAGGAGAAAATATCAAAATTTATAAGTTTCTATAAGCGAAATTTCTTTGTTTTGTTGGGAAAGTGAGACATACCTCTTTTGTGTTGTGAGCCGTCCATGCAGCGTATAAGTCCAGGGTATCCTTATATGAGATTGTAACACCGAGTTTCTTGAGTATATTTATTAGCTCCTTACTTCGGGCCATTCCATGGATAGTGATTGCTGTAAGCACCTATATAAATGCAAACACAACTTTTAAAAGTTAAGCACTTGGGAAAATAAATGCACATATACCTGTAGGTGTGTTCGTGTTCGGTAATGTGTGAGAGAAGTAAATCAATCAGCATGCAGATTTGAGGATCGTTACAACTTCCTGTGAAATCGTGCTGATTTGGGTCTTGTAGCCAAGTTAGAAATTTTCTGAGTTCCATTGAAGGTTCACCGCACTCATTCATATGGTCTGGATGAGGGGGCCATGCAGGCAATGACATCTCTGCTGCTTTGTCTCACAATCGCTTTGCAACTATTTGGACTAACTTGTCGTCTGTGGTATGCCCCACTGGTTGATTGCAGCTTCAATATATGTGCCTGCCGTGGATTTATCATAGACAATGAGTGATTGGTTCCGATGGAAACGAGTGTGGAATCCAAGACGATCCTTGAAATATCCTGTAGACAATACTATACTACATACACTCACACACAATCGATTCGTACCTATTATCATTGTCCTACATGTACGCATGCGCATCACATTACTAGCCAGTCTGTATACACATTGCTATTCGTGAACTACCAATTCTGATTCAGTGGCATCGCGACCAAAGAGGGCGATCCCCTTATTATCTATGTGTATACAGACGCCAAGGGCAACACATTGAAGAGCCCAGCCTATCAGAAAGAGGCGACCAAGAGACGAGATCAACAGACCCCAATTGGAGCACACCACTACGTAGGATGGCAGAGATGAGATGCTCCTTCGATGATTGCAACTATGTCATACCCGATGTTGACCCAGTATACTGGCAGCTGCATTCCTGTCAGCACACTCGATGACCCACAGGACTGGGCCTCCGCAGACGGCCAGGGTGGAAAAGGTGAAAAGGCCACACATCACATCAGCAGGCACCTCAGAAGACTGGACATACTTCAGATCAAGGTGGGGTGACTACGTTAGGGCCACCAAGCTAGTCGGACCGGACCTGGTCATGCAACTGCTAGAGTGCTGCGACGATCAGCTGTGCAGGGACCTCACCCGTAACGCGGGGGGCACCCTGGCCGGAAAGACTGAGGACGAGGTATTCGCCTCCATGAAGGCACTGGCGGTGAGGGAAGAGAACGCCATGGTCGCCCGAGTCTCCCTCCATAACATGAAACAGGATAGCCCTAGCCCTAGCCCTAACAACATCCGACCCCAACAAAGCCAATACCCTGGACCACCATGTATACAACCAGTCCACGAAGTCATGGAAAAAGAGGAGATCAAAGCCTCAGCCGTACATCCGGGTCAACATCGACCTCAACAAGGACGACTACCGCCACCTAGGACACACCCTAAGGACGGGCAACAAAAAGACCTCCATAGAGGCAATGGCCGACACAGGATGCCAGAGCTGCCTTGCTGGCACAAACATCCTCCACAAGCTCGGCCTGACCACAGAGGACCTCATACCAGTGAACCTACGCATGCATACTGCTGCCAACAACAGCAACCTGGGAGCCACAATCCTGAGACTATCCGACACCATATCACAAGACAAATGGTATATGTGACCCACAACGTGAGCAAGGTCTTCCTCAGCCAGGAAGCCTGCACCGACCTAGGGATCATCAACCAGTCTTTCCCCCAAACAGGCATCGCAAGGATCTCGGATTCAGGTACCACAACAAAGGCAGGGGCCACGCCACCCATCCACTTGACGACCCCACCCAACCGACCATGCCAGTGCCTGAGAAGATCACCCCCACCACCCATCCCGATATCACCACCACTTCCGGCTATGGAAGAAAACAGAGGCAAACTAGAGGAATCCCTGAGAATCTTGTATCGCTCAAGTGCATTTAACACCTGCGAACACCAGCCACTCCCTCTCATGACTGGCCCACCCCTGCGGCTAAGGATCGACCCCCTCACAACACCAACTGCCCACCACAACCCAATCCCTGTCCCCCTCCACTGGGAAGACGAAGTGAAGGCTGAACTGGACAGGGACGTCAGGCTTGGCGTCCTCGAAAAAGTCCCCATCGGAACCCCAGTTACATGGTGCCACAGGATGGTAATCTGCCCTAAAAAGAATGGCTCCCTTCGTAGAACCATTGACTTCCAGGCCCTCAACCAACATGCCACAAGGGAGACACACCACACCTAATCCCCATTCCACCAGGCAAGATCAGTAGGTACCAATGAAAACAAAGAAGACTATATTTGACGCCTGGAATGGCTACCACTCCATACCACTCCACGAGGACGACAGACTCTTCACCTCCTTCATTACACCATGGGGGAGATACCACTACTGCACCGCCCCCCAGGGCTACATCGCCTCAGGGGACGGGTACACCAGCAGGTATGACGGCATAGTGTCCCACATCAACAAGAAGACAAAGTGCATAGACGACACTCTATTATGGTCCGACACCATCTCCGATGCATACTCCCAGGCAGTGGAATGGCTCCACATCTGTGCCACCAACGGTGTCACCCTCAACCCCGAGAAATTCCATTTCGCGGAGGACAGTGTGGAGTTCGCCGGATTCAAGATCACCCCTACAACGGTCAAGCCATGCAGAAAATACATCCGTGCCATCACTGACTTCCCGACCCTAAAAACCTGATTCGGACTGGTAAACCAAGTCTCCTATACATTTAGCATGACACCGGCCATGGTACCATTCAGGGACCTACTGAAACCCTCGGAGAAGTTTGCCTGGAAGGAATCACACCAATCGGCATTCAACAACTCCAAGTTAGCCATCGTCAGGGAAATTCAAGAAGGTGTGAAGATCTACGACAAAACCAAACCAACTTGTCTAGCAACTGACTGGTCAAAGAATGGGATAGGGTACTGGCTCTTCCAGAAGCACTGCCAGTGCCTATCCAACGACGTCTTTTGCTGCCAAACCGGATGGAAGTTCACCCTAATTGGGTCATGATTCACACACGCTGCGGAGTCCCGTTATGCTCCAATTGAGGGAGAGGCCCTCGCTGCCCTGGACAAGGCTCATCACTTCGTCCTAGGCTGCACAAACCTCATCATTGCGGTCGACCACAAACCCCTCGTCAAGATATTCAGAGACAGATCCCTGGAGCAGATAACCAACACAAGACTCCGCAATCTGAAAGAAAAAAACCTGCCTTACAAATTCAAAATGATCCACGTTCCAGGCGTCAAGAACAAGACACCAGACGCCCTCTCAAGGTACCCCACCGGCACACAGGACCCAGACAAGATGACCCTAACGGACGATGCACACTCTGCCTCGGACCAAACCTTGAGACCCACAACCACGATCCCAACGAACCTCATGGCAGGCATCTCCACAGATGAGTCACACATATCCGACCACTTGGACACCACAATCCAAGAATCACTCGCATCGACCATGGACTCCATACAGCCTATCAGCTGGGAGCAAGTACAGACAGCTACATCTTCAGATGACGACATGAAGCTTCTCCTTAACACCATGAAGACAGCTACCCGGACAGACGCCACCTAGTACAACCAGCGATCAGAGACTACCACACCCATCGGGACCACCTCTACTCCATCGATGGCGTTGTGGTGTACAAAGACCGACTAATCATCCCGCCAGCACTTCGACCAACATGCCTAGCAGCCCTCCATGCAGCTCACCAAGGTACATCCACAATGATAGCCAAGGCAGAGTCATATTCTGGCCAGGGATCACTGCCGACATTGCAGCTACCAGAACGGATTGCAGGATCTGCAATGGGATGGCCCCATCCCAGGCAGCCATGCCCCCCATCCCACCAGCCCTACCAGTGTACCCCTTCCAGTACATATGTGCTGACTTTTTCCACCACCTAGGGAAAAACTACTTAGTGGTGATTGACCAATACTCCAACTGGCCTATTGTGGAGAGATCAAGAGATGGTGCAAAGGGCCTCACCGATGTCCTGAGAAAGATCTTCTCAACGTATGGCATCCCCGACGAGCTAGCCACAGACGGTGGCCCCGAGTTCACGTCACACATCACCTCAAACTTCTTGAAGACATGGGGGGGAAACCACAGGCTGAGCTCAGTTGCCTACCCTCACAGCAACTGCAGGGTGGAAATCGGAGTAAAAACCATCAAGAGACTAATATCCGGGAACACAGGCACAGACGGAGACCTCTCAATTGACACATTTCAGAAGGCTATGCTCCAATACCGGAACAGCCCAGACCCCTCCACAAAACAGTCACCTGCTGAATGCGTATTCGGACGACCAACAAGAGACCTGATACCAGTCCTCCAAGGGAAATACATACCACACCAGACCTGGAGCAACACACTAAACCTAAGAGAACAGGCACTCCGAAACCGACATCACATCAACCAGGAACGCTGGAGCGAGCATACTAAACCCCTCACTCAACTACAGACAGGAGACACCGTCAGGGTACAAAACCAGACCGGTCACCACCCCAACAAATGGGATCGCACTGGCACAGTGATCGAAGTGAGGCAGTACCACCAGTACCTGGTAAAGATGGATGGCTCAGGGAGAGTCTCCCTCAGGAACAGGAAGTTCTTGAGAAGATACACCCCACACCAACAACCCGCAGCCAAACTAACCATCTCCCAAGATATCGCACAAAGCCTTCACAGAACCAAGACCTCCACCCAAGCTCCACCACCAATCACCAAAACCACACCAATGATGCGAACACCCACTAAAACCGAAGGCCAAACCCACTCGAACCACAACCTGACAGGAAACCCCAACACCACACCGATGATGCCAACACCCACTAAAACCAAAGACCAAACCCACTCGGACCACATCCCGACAGGAAACCTCCCAACACCTATCACACTCATGGACACCACGCCCACCATCGCAACCCCTGGAACAAACCGGACCCTGAACCAGGATACAACCCCCAAAGAAGCCACGGTCGCCCAGCCTAGGAGACTGCACAACACCCAGACAGCCACCCCAGACCCTGGACTTAGAAGATCAAAGAGAACCCATCGGAAACCAGACTACTACTACTACTCTGGAACATACTAACTACTCAGTCTCCAACCATACTGGCCAAAGACTTGGGGGGAGATAGACAATACTATACTAAATACACTCACACACAATCGATCCGTACCTATTATCATTGTCCTAATGTACGCATGCGCATCACATTACTAGCCAGTCTGTATACACATTGCTATTCGTGAACTACCAATTCTGATTCAGTGGCATCGCGACCAAAGAGGGCGATCCCCTTATTATCTACCTTCGAGCAATCTTTTCAAGTTGGACCCATTTCCACATTTCAGAAAATTAATATTGTCCAGCATTCTGTCATAATCAGACAGAAGGCCTGACAGCGTTCTTGGCTCACAATCGTCAAAAATGAAGGATTCATGGGGAAAAAGCATTTCATCAACTTCCTGTTTTCGAATATTCTGGATATGAATGTCTTCAGATGGATTAACCTCTTTGTAGGACTTCATGATATATTTGTCCCAGCACGATTTGTGATAACGTACCTCCTTGGCACAAAAGTCATCACTTTCACCAATGAATGCCAGAATTCTGGTTCGCATGACTTCATCTTGTAGATGCACTGTGGCTGCCTTAAACTGATTCCAGGCATGTTTCTGTGAGAGCATGAGAATATTAAAAAAGACAATATGCAATTTCATGGTGTCATCTAATTTGGTTAGACATTATAAACTATCCTACACATTTAACACACCTGAGTCATCAAGCACAGGCGCCCCTTTGAGCGATCTGGGTGACGAGTGTCACCGGATTTGAAACACCAAATGCATACATGTTTATCATGTATTGGCCCAGTTGTTGCACGTGTTGTCAGGCTACATGGCACATCCTGGGCTCTGGTTGAGTCTTGCTGCTCCCCTTTCTGCCTTGTGTTGTCTTTGCGCCACATGGCCTGATGAATCCTCCGCTTATCTGCTGCATGCTTTGTGCATGAACTGCTGCCTTGGACCAGCAATCCAATTTACTGCATTAAATATACTCCCAAATGTACAAATGTATCCAAATTCACCCAGGCTTTGGCAGTCACTCTCAAATTATCCAAAGATACAGAATCTTTTATTTCGAGCTAATCATCTTCTCTGTCCTCTTGCTCACACAGAATACAAACAGTTCGGTGTTTCCTCTTGCGGCTTCCCTCCACTGATGGTGGCGTCAAGAGCGGCTTTGATGCTTCCTGGTCATTCATTATCATTGCAATGAAAGATTCAGAATGGCTCCTATAGCTTATATACCCAGTCCTAGTGTTCTAAATATAAAATCTATTATTACACAGTAGGGAACTATCACATTAGCTATCACTACAGTTATTATACATGGTCAGTTTTCACATGCCACATTTAGCATTGCGCAATAATGACCAAGTGTAGGATGATGACTGAAGAGACACATGTGTGCATATGTGAATAGCCATAAGGTATTTATGTGTAATTGTAATTCACCCAATTATATAATATTTTGAGCATTTCTGGGATTCTGTGAATCTCAGAAGTTTGACAGGTCGCTGAGATGCACAAAAACCTCAGAGTAAATGTTTTAGGTGAGTTTCTGGAAGAAATACGGCAAAGCATTGTGTTTCCATGGCGGCCATTTTGAAAAACGCCCTCTAGCGAGAGTTCCCCACCATTTCTGAAAGTGTATAGAAGCTTATTTTGAAGATAATGTCCTAAGGAATGTAAATCAACAGTCCAACTTAGTTCTCCGCAAATTATTTTTGTGACCCTAATATGGTAACCACTACTCCTGCAGTTGCCCCACTATACCTATGGATCTGGCCATGGGAACGAATCCATACCGATTTTGCAGGTCCTATCTTAGTAAGATGTTTCTTATCATGGATGCCCACTCTAAGTGGTCTGAAGTGATAGATCACCACCCTAAATAATTAAGGTTTCTCCAAGTTGTATTTTCAAGGTATGAATTACCTGAACAACTGGTTTCTGATAATGGTCCCCAATTTACTACCGAGGATTTCGCTCAATTCATGATGGACCTATTCTACACTAAGTTATGTGATGGACCTATTCTACACTAAGTATGCGATGGACCTATTCTACACTAAGTATGTGATGGACCTATTCTACACTAAGTATGCGATGGACCTATTCTACACTAAGTATGTGATGGACCTATTCTACAAAGTATGTGATGGACCTATTCTTCACTAAGTATGTGATGGACCTATTCTACACTAAGTATGTGATGGACCTATTCTACACTAAGTATGTGATGGACGTATTCTACACTAAGTATGCGATGGACCTATTCTTCACTAAGTATGTGATGGACCTATTCTACACTAAGTATGTGATGGACCTATTGTACACTAAGTATGCGATGGACCTATTCTACACTAAGTATGTGATGGACCTATTCTACACTAAGTATGTGATGGACCTATTCTACACTAAGTATGCGATGGACCTATTCTACACTAAGTATGTGATGGACCTATTCTACACTAAGTATGCGATGGACCTATTCTACACTAAGTATGTGATGGACCTATTCTACACTAAGTATGTGATGGACCTATTCTACACTAAGTATGCGATGGACCTATTCTACACTAAGTATGTGATGGACCTATTCTACACTAAGTATGCGATGGACCTATTCTACACTAAGTATGTGATGGACCTATTCTACACTAAGTATGCGATGGACCTATTCTACACTAAGTATGTGATGGACCTATTCTACACTAAGTATGCGATGGACCTATTCTACACTAAGTATGCGATGGACCTATTCTACACTAAGTATGTGATGGACCTATTCTACAAAGTATGTGATGGACCTATTCTTCACTAAGTATGTGATGGACCTATTCTACACTAAGTATGTGATGGACCTATTCTACACTAAGTATGTGATGGACGTATTCTACACTAAGTATGCGATGGACCTATTCTTCACTAAGTATGTGATGGACCTATTCTACACTAAGTATGTGATGGACCTATTGTACACTAAGTATGCGATGGACCTATTCTACACTAAGTATGTGATGGACCTATTCTACACTAAGTATGTGATGGACCTATTCTACACTAAGTATGCGATGGACCTATTCTACACTAAGTATGTGATGGACCTATTCTACACTAAGTATGCGATGGACCTATTCTACACTAAGTATGCGATGGACCTATTCTACACTAAGTATGTGATGGACCTATTCTACACTAAGTATGCGATGGACCTATTCTACACTAAGTATGTGATGGACCTATTCTACACTAAGTATGCGATGGACCTATTCTACACTAAGTATGTGATGGACCTATTCTACACTAAGTATGCGATGGACCTATTCTACACTAAGTATGTGATGGACCTATTCTACACTAAGTATGCGATGGACCTATTCTACACTAAGTATGTGATGGACCTATTCTACACTAAGTATGCGATGGACCTATTCTACACTAAGTATGTGATGGACCTATGCTACACTAAGTATGCGATGGACCTATTCTACACTAAGTATGTGATGGACCTATTCTACACTAAGTATGTGATGGACCTATTCTACACTAAGTTATGTGATGGACCTATTCTACACTAAGTATGTGATGGACCTATTCTACACTAAGTTATGTGATGGACCTATTCTACATAACTAGGTGGTGTTTAGTCTTCATTAGGCAGATAGCTAGCCTAGCTGCAGAAAGCTTTAGGTCCTGTGGATAGCCAATACCCTAGATGACTTCCCTTGTTTTGTTGTGAGACTACTCTAGCTCTATAACTTCACAAAAAGAGCATGTCCCTGACATGAACAGGCAGGTTGCTGGATATCTGTGAGCTTTCTCAGGTGGAGATCACATAGTCACATAACAGGTCAGCAGGTCACCAACTATACCAACACACAAACACACAAACATAAAAATCATGAAGTGTGTGCATTGCAGCATTGAGGCTAGGGCAAGAGCTACAGAGATAGAACCAGGTAGGCCCCAGGGCTAGAGTTGTTGGGACAAGAGGGCATATAACTAGGTAGGCCAGGGCTAGAGTTGTTGCTAGGGCTAGGACAAGAGGGCATAGAACCAGGTAGGCCAGGGCTAGAGTTGTTGCTAGATTTAGGACAAGAGGGCATAGAACCAGGTAGGCCAGGGCTAGAGTTGTTGCTAGGGCTAGGACAAGAAGGCATAGAACTAGGTAGGCCAGTGCTAGAGTTGCTAGGCATAGAACTAGATAGGCCACGGCTAGAGTTGTTGCTAGTGCTAGAACAAGAGCTAATCTCGCATAATGAAACCCATTACCAAATGCTTTGCTACCGCCAGAGCTAGCCCTAACCCTAGCTCTAGCCCTAGTTGTTCCGAAGCACTAGTCCTAGTCCAAGTCATAATCCTAGTGCAAACTACACTTCCATCTTATATGAAGGCATAACCATATAAAATAAACTGTAGCCATATGTTACTGAGGAAGTGGTAACATCAGCACAGAACATGCACACAATCTTACAGATGGCAGTATGACAATTGGGTAGCTAAGGTAGCTATATAGCTACTTGAAGGAAAACACACCATCAACAACAGGTCTTATGGGGATCTTCAAATCCACATGGTAGCATTTCCTCTCCAGCTAGCCTCTGGAAGAGGTGTGAGGTAATGTCTGCAGGATGAGGCCCAGGCTCTGGAAGAGGTGTGAGGGTGTGTCCACAGGAAGGTCTGCAGGAGTAGTGCTCGGCCTTTGGCTCCACATGTGGCCTATGTTCTGATGACCTCCATCATTCTGTCACTCCAATTCCCTCATGACTCTACTATGACGGGGATAAGCCGGCAGAGTGATTGGCCTGTGTATGTGCAGGCCCTCCTCGTACCACTGAAAGAGCATGGGACTGGGTGAAAGAGGTCCTGTTGACTGTAAATATTTGCAGGGAGGAGATCTCAATCTCCAATACTGCTGGCTGATCCATTTTCATGTTTTGATTTTCTGGACAGCTTTCAAATGTTAGTCATGGCACTTTCCATGCTTGCGTGCTAGAGCTGCACACTGAGCAGAGAACAGCAGGCTTTGGAGAAGGCGTGCCATGTAGAGAACCGGAAGATAGTTCCTTGAAGATGGCCTGGTCAATGGCTTTAGAGAGGTGGCATTGACAAAGGGTCATCAACAACCTCGACACCAGATCAATCTTCCTTCACAGTACTTTAACTTTATCCTGAAGAACTGTAGTAAAGTGTCTAGTGTTATCGGAACCCAACCAAGGATCCTTGCTTAACAAATTCATGGTCTATCCAGAGAATTTTTTTTAATTGTTGCATGGTGTCTACTCCAGGAGCTTTCTTTCTGGTCATTTTACATTGCCAGCATGTCGAGTATTTGTGAGTATTATGGTATATGTTTGACTGTAAGGATATGTATTTATATAGTGTTGAATGTAGCTAACCAACATCAATGACCCTAGGAGCAGCAACAGCGAGAAGCAAAGCCAGATGTTGAGTTCTGTAATGATCATGTGCTCAGGGAGGGGTGGCATTGTAATAGAGAAAATATTCTGTCAGGTTTTGTGCACTCCTTTTTCAAGGAGTTTTGCATTCAGTAGTGCCTATGCTTTTAGAATATAACTTAGAATTTGGAATTACTTGTGTGGAGGTCTGCTACTGACATTGTTACAGTTCAACATTCTACAAAATGAACTACCTTACACTTAACTCTTACCCATATATTATATCATGAAATTGGCCAGTTCACTCATGGCTATACTTTTTTGAATATTAAGTGTTGCCTTTTGAAGATTTTCTCAAAAGTGCCTGCTGCTGACTCTAAATACTTTTTAGATGATATTTGCATCAACTCCAAAAATAGATCTGGTGTAATTATTTCAAGTACTAATATGGAACTCCATGTATCAAACATCCCCTGTAAAGCCTATGGACCTTGAGCCTTCTACGTCACACTTTCAATCATTGTGATCAATTAGTGTCAAAAAATAATCCCAACTCACCTATTGTTCTCCTGTCTGGCGTCCTCACCCAAAACAAGATTTTATTCCTCTAGAGCAAAGAGCTACCATACTTAATGACTACACAAGCCTCGCCTATTGAGTTTAAACATTCTTCCCATAATGATGACTATATATTGAAGTGAATGGCATATTTTTTCTAGTTAAATCTTTAAAAGAGCCTGCAGGTCACTTTAACATATTCAATTATATAACTCTATCATCATCATGCACAATATCATGCACAATATCGGGAGGTCACAAAAGTTACTCCACACTCAATCCACCGCAATCAAGTCAGCATTCTTCTGGCTCCCTTGCCTACGGAATCCTCTGCTCTATATTGATCTGAACATGTCATATTCTACAATTAATATATCTATTAAAATCATATGCAAACCCAATAACTCGTGCACATTCCACTTTCAATGTCCATGTGTAAATTGTTCTAATATTCCCTCCCCTCGTAGCTTTATAATAACCTTCTCAATAATTAGTGTTAGTTACTGTTACATAGTGTCACACTGTGCTGTAGTATATGTATGTGGGCTCAGCAGGATCAAGATTAAATCATCAACTTGAAATTGCTCTCAGGTTTTCATCATAATAATATTCCTGAAGGCTAGAGCATCTAGTCCAACGTGGAGAAAGTACAATTTGAAGGAGAAGGTTATTAATATAATGTTATTATGTCAGCTGAGAGTTTATAGAATTTTGAATGAAATTGTCAGATGCGACCTTTGAACCTAGCTCTTGGCGCGCATGCAGGGGGGTTAGGGATGGGGGAGGACAGGAAAAGTGAAATCTCAGGGGTCTAAATCAGACCGGAAGGGCAAGATTACCTCAATGTTGTTCTCGACTACTAACTCCGAGAGCGTCTTTTGTTTGATGATTAGATATGGGTGTTTTCTTGAAGGTGGTCTTGTGTGGATGTTTACTAGCCGCATTGTGGCAGGGCGGTATTGCAGTCAGACGTCTGAGACTTCTAAATCTTGAGGATGGGGAGAACAAGGCGGGTTACGTCAGGGTTGCCGCCACTGCTGCCGACAAACACACCCCTTCACTGTCCATGGAGGAGGTCAGTCACAAGTTAGTGTAGTTACAAACATGACAGCAGTTGACCATGATGGTTTGTATTGCAGCTGGAGTCTAGACTAAGAGCTAGGAGAGCAGTCTCTGACTCGACCAACAATTTGCCACATATTTATGGAAACTATTCATTCCACGATGGCAACCTAAAGGCTAAGATACACTATTCTGGCTTGGATAGTCCTGTGAGTAGGTGTGCATGTGTGCGTTCATGAATCCGGATTAATAACCTGCTAGCTAACCTTGAAAATGAAGGTTAATGGGCCATAACAGGCTCAGCACTACCACAACCTGAGGTAATAGCATTAGTTACCCACCAAGTAGGAAAATCTGAGGAGGTGCTCATCTAGCTTTCAGTGTAGCCGGTATATAATAGGTATACAGCTAAAACCTTATTATATAGGCAAGTTGCTGTAATAGGTAGCTACTACAGCTAAAGCCTTATTATATAGGCAAGTTGCTGTAATAGGTAGCTAAAGCCTTATTATATAGGCAAGTTGCTGTAATAGGTAGCTAGTACAGCTAAAGCCTTATTATATAGGCAAGTTGCTGTAATAGGTAGCTACTACAGCTAAAGCCTTATTATATAGGCAAGTAGCTTTTATTTTACAATCGACTACTCGACAACAACTTGACTCTAAAGATGTTATCTTTAGAGTCCCCTTTGATATACTTAGCTCTGGTGCTGGACACCTATACTTGATATATATATATATCTATCTAATTATATAGATACCTATTAGCTCTGGTGCTGGATGCCTGTACTTGATATATATATATATATATATCTATAGATACCTATTAGCTCTGGCGCTGGATGCCTGTACTTGATATATACATAGATATACCTATTAGTTCTGGTGCTGGATGCCTGTACTATATATATATATAGATATATATAGATAGATATAGGTCCCTATGTAGCTCTGGTGCTGGATGCCTGTACTTGATAATATATATCTATTAGCTCTGGTGCTGGATGCTTGTACTTGATATATATATATAGATACCTATGTAGTTCTGGTGCTGGATGCCTGTACTTGATATATATATATATATAGATAGATACCTATGTAGCTCTGGTGCTGGATGCCTGTACTTGATATATATATATATATATATCTAGATACCTACATATGTAGCTCTGGTGCTGGATGCCTGTACTTGATATATATATATATATATATATAGATACCTATGTAGCTCTGGTGCTGGATGCCTGTACTTGATATATATATAGATACCTATGTAGCTCTGGTGCTGGATGCCTGGATTAGAACAAGAACAAGCCAAGCTTATCATGCTGCAGAACTTGGTTAGTCATGCTACCTACAGGTATAGTGCTCTTTCAACATAGCACTCGAGTTCCCTTCGAAGGCTGTAGCTACTAAGAGTAGTAGTTATGGTTTTTACCCACAAAGCAAGCCAACTGGTGAAAACTTATCAATTAGCAAATAGTTTCCTCTGGTATGTAATTTGAAGCATGAAGAACTTAACCAAGTGGTAGTTGTCAAGATATCTTGCCTTTGGCTTGACACTAGCTAGCACAAATCGACCTACTGGCCAGTCTTGTCTCATGCCCAAACCAGCCATGGAACGCATTCTTGATGATGCTTTAATTCAGAGGGAGGAAGTGGTGATATTTGACAGTGATTGACCTCCGGCTGTATTTGTGTGTGTGTTTAGTAACAAGCTATAACTTCTTGTTCGGAATTTTTCCCCCCAACTCTTCCTATCATCATAATGCAAGTGCAGTAGGCTGCTGTTTAGTGTAAGAATCAGCTTCATTGAAGTCAGCAAACAGAAGCTACTCAGCGCTTCATTGGTCTGTACATGTCCACAACAAAACTTACAGCGAAGAAATTTACCCACGACAAAAAAAATCCTATGCAGGAGCAGGGAGGCTTTAGAGTGATTCCAGATAAGCATAGATGCCTCACAGCTTTCCTCCGACGAGGGCTTTAGAGTTATTCCAGATAAGCATAGATGCCTTGCAGCTTTCCTCCGACGAGGGCTTTAGAGTGATTCCAGATAAGCATAGATGCCTCATAGCTTTCCTCCGACGAGGTCTTTAGAGTGATTCCAGATAAGCATAGATGCCTTGCAGCTTTCCTCTGACGAGGGCTTTAGAGTGATTCCAGATAAGCATAGATGCCTCACAGCTTTCCTCCGACGAGGGCTTTAGAGTGATTCCAGATAAGCATAGATGCCTTGCAGCTTTCCTGTCAAGACCAGGAAGAGAATGGTCATAATGGCAGGTCCGTTCATCAGCCACTTATCATCTCACTTACTCCCTCCCTCAAGCCAGAACAAAACTTTCATGACTATTTCATTTTGATAGAGCACATGCACAGTTATATTTGATAGAGCACGTGTACAGGTATATTTTATAGAGCACATGTACAGATATATATGATAGAGCACATGTACATGTTAAAAAATCCAAATTTGATAGAGCACATGTATAGTATTTGATAGAGTACATGTACATGTATAGTATTTGATAGAGTACATGTATAGTATTTGATAGAGTACATGTACAGGTGTATCATACGAGCAACATTTCTTCACAAGGAGCACACTGCAAAGCCGGCTCTAGTTATGCCACCACATTTCTCAGGAGTTGTTGACCTTTGTGTTCCCTTGTGTAATGAGTTTTTCTATGGACATTGTTAATTATCCCTACATGTCTCTGCCCACTGCATAGCTAGCCTGAGAGAAGGCCAACTTCAGCTGACCCAGGTAGCTAGGCTTCAAGCTAGCCTGAGAGAAGGCCAACTTCAGCTGACCCAGGTAGCTAGGTTTCAAGCTAGCCTGAGAGAAGGCCAATTTCAGCCGACCCAGGTAGCTAGGCTTCAAGCTAGCCTGAGAGAAGGCCAACTTCAGCTGACCCAGGTACCTACAGGCTTCAAGCTAGCCTGAGAGAAGGCCAACTTCAGCTGACCCAGGTAGCTAGGCTTCAAGCTAGCCTGAGAGAAGGCCAACTTCAGCTGACCCAGGTAGCTAGGCTTCAAGCTAGCCTGAGAGAAGGCCAACTTCAGCTGACCCAGGTAGCTAGGCTTCAAGCTAGCCTGAGAGAAGGCCAACTTCAGCTGACCCAGGTAGCTAGGCTTCAAGCTAGCCTGAGAGAAGCCAACTTCAGCTGACCCATGTATGTAGCTAGGCTTCAAGCTAGCCTGAGAGAAGGCCAACTTCAGCTGACCCAGGTAGCTAGGCTTCAAGCTAGCCTGAGAGAAGGCCAACTTCAGCTGACCCAGGTAGCTAGGCTTCAAGCTAGCCTGAGAGAAGGCCAACTTCAGGTAGCTAGGCTTCAAGCTAGCCTGAGAGAAGGCCAACTTCAGCTGACCCAGGTAGCTAGGCTTCAAGCTAGCCTGAGAGAAGGCCAACTTCAGATGACCCAGGTAGCTAGGCTTCAAGGTAGCCTGAGAGAAGGCCAACTTCAGATGACCCAGGTAGCTAGACTTCAAGCTAGCCTGAGAGAAGGCCAACTTCAGCTGCCCCAGGTAGCTAGGCTTCAAGCTAGCCTGAGAGAAGGCCAACTTCAGCTGACCCAGGTAGCTAGGCTTCAAGCTAGCCTGAGAGAAGGCCAGCTTCAGCTGACCCAGGTAGCTAGGCTTCAAGCTAGCCTGAGAGAAGGCCAGCTTCAGCTGACCCAGGTAGCTAGGCTTCAAGCTAGCCTGAGAGAAGGCCAACTTCAGATGACCCAGGTAGCTAGGCTTCAAGGTAGCCTGAGAGAAGGCCAACTTCAGCTGACCCAGGTAGCTAGGCTTCAAGCTAGCCTGAGAGAAGGCCAACTTCAGATGACCCAGGTAGCTAGGCTTCAAGGTAGCCTGAGAAAAGGCCAACTTCAGCTGACCCAGGTAGCTAGGCTTCAAGCTAGCCTGAGAGAAGGCCAACTTCAGATGACTCAGGTAGCTAGGCTTCAAGCTAGCCTGAGAGAAGGCCAACTTCAGCTGACCCAGGTAGCTAGGCTTCAAGCTAGCCTGAGAGAAGGCCAACTTCAGCTGACCCAGGTAGCTAGGCTTCAAGCTAGCCTGAGAGAAGGCCAACTTCAGATGACCCAGGTAGCTAGGCTTCAAGCTAGCCTGCAACTTCAGCTGACCCAGGTAGCTAGGCTTCAAGCTAGCCTGCAACTTCAGCTGACCCAGGTAGCTAGGCTTCAAGCTAGCCTGAGAGAAGGCCAACTTCAGCTGACCCAGGTAGCTAGGCTTCAAGCTAGCCTGAGAGAAGGCCAACTTCAGATGACCCAGGTAGCTAGGCTAGCAGTGCTCTGAATGCATTCATGACATACAGATAAAGAGCCAATGACTGTTCTGCATGAGGAGGAATTACTACCTAAGATTAGCAAGGAGGAACCACTACCTAAGATTAGTAAGGAGGAACCAGTACCTAAGATTAGCAAGGAGGAACCACTACCTAAGATTAGTAAGGAGGAACCACTACCTAAGATGAGTAAGGAGGAACCAGTACCTAAGATTAGTTAGGAGGAACCAGTACCTAAGATTAGCAAGGAGGAACCACTACCTAAGATTAGTAAGGAGGAACCACTACCTAAGATTAGCAAGGAGGAACCACTACCTAAGATTAGTAAGGAGGAACCAGTAACTAAGATTAGTAAGGAGGAACCAGTACCTAAGATTAGTAAGGAGGAACCAGTACCTAAGATTAGCAAGGAGGAACCAGTACCTAAGATTAGTAAGGAGGAACCAGTACCTAAGATTAGTAAGGAGGAACCAGTACCTAAGATTAGTAAGGAGGAACCACTACCTAAGATTAGTAAGGAGGAACCAGTACCTAAGATTAGTAAGGAGGAACCAGTACCTAAGATTAGTAAGGAGGAACCAGTACCTAAGATTAGTAAGGAGGAACCAGTAACTAAGATTAGTAAGGAGGAACCAGTACCTAAGATTAGTAAGGAGGAACCAGTACCTAAGATTAGTAAGGAGGAACCAGTACCTAAGATTAGTAAGGAGGAAACACTACCTAAGATTAGTAAGGAGGAACCAGTACCTAAGATTAGTAAGGAGGAACCAGTACCTAAGATTAGCAAGGAGGAACCAGTACCTAAGATTAGTAAGGAGGAACCAGTACCTAAGATTAGTAAGGAGGAACCAGTACCTAAGATTAGCAAGGAGGAACCAGTACCTAAGATTAGTAAGGAGGAACCAGTACCTAAGATTAGTAAGGAGGAACCAGTACCTAAGATTAGTAAGGAGGAACCACTACCTAAGATTAGTAAGGAGGAACCAGTACCTAAGATTAGTAAGGAGGAACCAGTACCTAAGATTAGCAAGGAGGAACCACTACCTAAGATTAGTAAGGAGGAACCACTACCTAAGATTAGCAAGGAGGAACCAGTACCTAAGATTAGTAAGGAGGAACCACTACCTAAGATTAGTAAGGAGGAACCACTACCTAAGATTAGTAAGGAGGAACCAGTACCTAAGATTAGCAAGGAGGAACCAGTACCTAAGATTAGTAAGGAGGAACCAGTACCTAAGATTAGTAAGGAGGAACCAGTACCTAAGATTAGTTAGGAGGAACCAGTACCTAAGATTAGCAAGGAGGAACCAGTACCTAAGATTAGTAAGGAGGAACCACTACCTAAGATTAGTAAGGAGGAACCACTACCTAAGATTAGTAAGGAGGAACCACTACCTAAGATTAGTAACTCGGGACTATTGATGTGCCCTTCCAAGTGAGCGAGGAACCCATCACTGCGTTAGCGTCACGTAGTACTTTGCTTGTTCAACATATGCTCGTTCATTAGCTACATCTCCATAATAGTGTACTTGTCATTTGCTGCTCAACATGATGACAGTGATGGATAAGCACATACACACACACACACACACTGACAAACACACATATGCACGGACACTATAATATTAAACTGCTGTCGACAGCTGCACAGCTAATTAGATCTGCCTGTGCTCTGCTGACTCATTCCGTAGCCGTAGGAGGAGCCATCCTTCCTGCATAGTTGCTGGCTCTACTTTCACACTAACATACCTGGCATGTCTGTGTGTGTGCATGGGTGTGTACGTGCATGATATATATACATGTGTGTCGTGCATGTGTGGGTATGTAGGAGTTAATTATGTAATGTGTGAATGTGGATGTGTGTATATATGAATGTACATTGCACATGTGTATATTTACACACTGTAGGTGATAATAGTGCTCACCTGCGATGTATGTGTATAATATTTACACATATTAGGTGCTCACCTACGAGTATATTTACACACTGTAGGTGATAATAGTGCTCACCTACGATGACACAAGTGCTGGCCAGACTCTGAACGCCAAACTTTACCGGTAAGCAAGACAGCTGCCTTGTGGCCCATGTACCATGGGGAGGGCAGGACATTCATGTCTACTAATACACACACTCATATATCTATGTTGACTGCAGCCTGTCTACTAATACACACACTCATATATCTATGTTGACTGCAGCCTGTCTACTAATACACACACTCATATATCTATGTTGACTGCAGACCTGTCTACTAATACACACACTCATATATCTATGTTGACTGCAGCCTGTCTACTAATACATACACTCATATATCTATGTTGACTGCAGACCTGTCTACTAATACACACACTCATATATCTATGTTGACTGCAGACCTGTCTACTAATACACACACTCATATATCTATGTTGACTGCAGACCTGTCTACTAATACACACACTCATATATCTATGTTGACTGCAGCCTGTCTACTAATACACACACTCATATATCTATGTTGACTGCAGCCTGTCTACTAATACACACACTCATATATCTATGTTGACTGCAGCCTGTCTACTAATACACACACTCATATATCTATGTTGACTGCAGCCTGTCTACTAATACACACACTCATATATCTATGTTGACTGCAGACCTGTCTACTAATACACACACTCATATATCTATGTTGACTGCAGCCTGTCTACTAATACACACACTCATATATCTATGTTGACTGCAGCCTGTCTACTAATACACACACTCATATATCTATGTTGACTGCAGCCTGTCTACTAATACACACACTCATATATCTATGTTGACTGCAGACCTGTCTACTAATACACACACTCATATATCTATGTTGACTGCAGCCTGTCTACTAATACACACACTCATATATCTATGTTGACTGCAGACCTGTCTACTAATACACACACTCATATATCTATGTTGACTGCAGCCTGTCTACTAATACACACACTCATATATCTATGTTGACTGCAGCCTGTCTACTAATACACACACTCATATATCTATGTTGACTGCAGCCTGTCTACTAATACACACACTCATATATCTATGTTGACTGCAGACCTGTCTACTAATACACACACTCATATATCTATGTTGACTGCAGATCTGTCTACTAATACACACACTCATATATCTATGTTGACTGCAGCCTGTCTACTAATACACACACTCATATATCTATGTTGACTGCAGACCTGTCTACTAATACACACACTCATATATCTATGTTGACTGCAGCCTGTCTACTAATACACACACTCATATATCTATGTTGACTGCAGCCTGTCTACTAATACACACACTCATATATCTATGTTGACTGCAGCCTGTCTACTAATACACACACTCATATATCTATGTTGACTGCAGCCTGTCTACTAATACACACACTCATATATCTATGTTGACTGCAGACCTGTCTACTAATACACACACTCATATATCTATGTTGACTGCAGCCTGTCTACTAATACACACACTCATATATCTATGTTGACTGCAGACCTGTCTACTAATACACACACTCATATATCTATGTTGACTGCAGCCTGTCTACTAATACACACACTCATATATCTATGTTGACTGCAGCCTGTCTACTAATACACACACTCATATATCTATGTTGACTGCAGCCTGTCTACTAATACACACACTCATATATCTATGTTGACTGCAGACCTGTCTACTAATACACACACTCATATATCTATGTTGACTGCAGCCTGTCTACTAATACACACACTCATATATCTATGTTGACTGCAGCCTGTCTACTAATACACACACTCATATATCTATGTTGACTGCAGCCTGTCTACTAATACACACACTCATATATCTATGTTGACTGCAGGCTGTCTACTAATACACACACTCATATATCTATGTTGACTGCAGACCTGTCTACTAATACACACACTCATATATCTATGTTGACTGCAGCCTGTCTACTAATACACACACTCATATATCTATGTTGACTGCAGCCTGTCTACTAATACACACACTCATATATCTATGTTGACTGCAGCCTGTCTACTAATACACACACTCATATATCTATGTTGACTGCAGCCTGTCTACTAATACACACACTCATATATCTATGTTGACTGCAGCCTGTCTACTAATACATACACTCATATATCTATGTTGACTGCAGCCTGTCTACTAATACACACACTCATATATCTATGTTGACTGCAGCCTGTCTACTAATACACACACTCATATATCTATGTTGACTGCAGCCTGTCTACTAATACACACACTCATATATCTATGTTGACTGCAGCCTGTCTACTAATACACACACTCATATATCTATGTTGACTGCAGCCTGTCTACTAATACACACACTCATATATCTATGTTGACTGCAGCCTGTCTACTAATACACACACTCATATATCTATGTTGACTGCAGCCTGTCTACTAATACACACACTCATATATCTATGTTGACTGCAGACCTGTCTACTAATACACACACTCATATATCTATGTTGACTGCAGACCTGTCTACTAATACACACACTCATATATCTATGTTGACTGCAGCCTGTCTACTAATACACACACTCATATATCTATGTTGACTGCAGACCTGTCTACTAATACACACACTCATATATCTATGTTGACTGCAGACCTGTCTACTAATACACACACTCATATATCTATGTTGACTGCAGCCTGTCTACTAATACACACACTCATATATCTATGTTGACTGCAGACCTGTCTACTAATACACACACTCATATATCTATGTTGACTGCAGACCTGTCTACTAATACACACACTCATATATCTATGTTGACTGCAGCCTGTCTACTAATACACACACTCATATATCTATGTTGACTGCAGCCTGTCTACTAATACACACACTCATATATCTATGTTGACTGCAGCCTGTCTACTAATACACACACTCATATATCTATGTTGACTGCAGCCTGTCTACTAATACACACACTCATATATCTATGTTGACTGCAGCCTGTCTACTAATACACACACTCATATATCTATGTTGACTGCAGACCTGTCTACTAATACACACACTCATATATCTATGTTGACTGCAGCCTGTCTACTAATACACACACTCATATATCTATGTTGACTGCAGCCTGTCTACTAATACACACACTCATATATCTATGTTGACTGCAGACCTGTCTACTAATACACACACTCATATATCTATGTTGACTGCAGCCTGTCTACTAATACACACACTCATATATCTATGTTGACTGCAGCCTGTCTACTAATACACACACTCATATATCTATGTTGACTGCAGACCTGTCTACTAATACACTCACTCATATATCTATGTTGACTGCAGCCTGTCGACTAATACACACACTCATATATCTATGTTGACTGCAGCCTGTCTACTAATACACACACTCATATATCTATGTTGACTGCAGACCTGTCTACTAATACACACACTCATATATCTATGTTGACTGCAGCCTGTCTACTAATACACACACTCATATATCTATGTTGACTGCAGCCTGTCTACTAATACACACACTCATATATCTATGTTGACTGCAGGCTGTCTACTAATACACACACTCATATATCTATGTTGACTGCAGACCTGTCTACTAATACACACACTCATATATCTATGTTGACTGCAGCCTGTCTACTAATACACACACTCATATATCTATGTTGACTGCAGCCTGTCTACTAATACACACACTCATATATCTATGTTGACTGCAGCCTGTCTACTAATACACACACTCATATATCTATGTTGACTGCAGCCTGTCTACTAATACACACACTCATATATCTATGTTGACTGCAGCCTGTCTACTAATACATACACTCATATATCTATGTTGACTGCAGACCTGTCTACTAATACACACACTCATATATCTATGTTGACTGCAGCCTGTCTACTAATACACACACTCATATATCTATGTTGACTGCAGCCTGTCTACTAATACACACACTCATATATCTATGTTGACTGCAGACCTGTCTACTAATACACACACTCATATATCTATGTTGACTGCAGCCTGTCTACTAATACACACACTCATATATCTATGTTGACTGCAGCCTGTCTACTAATACACACACTCATATCTATGTTGACTGCAGCCTGTCTACTAATACACACACTCATATATCTATGTTGACTGCAGCCTGTCTACTAATACACACACTCATATATCTATGTTGACTGCAGCCTGTCTACTAATACACACACTCATATATCTATGTTGACTGCAGACCTGTCTACTAATACATACACTCATATATCTATGTTGACTGCAGCCTGTCTACTAATACACACACTCATATATCTATGTTGACTGCAGCCTGTCTACTAATACACACACTCATATATCTATGTTGACTGCAGCCTGTCTACTAATACACACACTCATATATCTATGTTGACTGCAGCCTGTCTACTAATACACACACTCATATATCTATGTTGACTGCAGCCTGTCTACTAATACACACACTCATATATCTATGTTGACTGCAGCCTGTCTACTAATACACACACTCATATATCTATGTTGACTGCAGCCTGTCTACTAATACACACACTCATATATCTATGTTGACTGCAGACCTGTCTACTAATACACACACTCATATATCTATGTTGACTGCAGCCTGTCTACTAATACACACACTCATATATCTATGTTGACTGCAGACCTGTCTACTAATACACACACTCATATATCTATGTTGACTGCAGACCTGTCTACTAATACACACACTCATATATCTATGTTGACTGCAGCCTGTCTACTAATACATACACTCATATATCTATGTTGACTGCAGACCTGTCTACTAATACACACACTCATATATCTATGTTGACTGCAGCCTGTCTACTAATACACACACTCATATATCTATGTTGACTGCAGCCTGTCTACTAATACACACACTCATATATCTATGTTGACTGCAGACCTGTCTACTAATACACACACTCATATATCTATGTTGACTGCAGCCTGTCTACTAATACACACACTCATATATCTATGTTGACTGCAGCCTGTCTACTAATACACACACTCATATATCTATGTTGACTGCAGCCTGTCTACTAATACACACACTCATATATCTATGTTGACTGCAGCCTGTCTACTAATACACACACTCATATATCTATGTTGACTGCAGCCTGTCTACTAATACACACACTCATATATCTATGTTGACTGCAGACCTGTCTACTAATACACACACTCATATATCTATGTTGACTGCAGCCTGTCTACTAATACACACACTCATATATCTATGTTGACTGCAGCCTGTCTACTAATACACACACTCATATATCTATGTTGACTGCAGACCTGTCTACTAATACACACACTCATATATCTATGTTGACTGCAGCCTGTCTACTAATACACACACTCATATATCTATGTTGACTGCAGACCTGTCTACTAATACACACACTCATATATCTATGTTGACTGCAGCCTGTCGACTAATACACACACTCATATATCTATGTTGACTGCAGCCTGTCTACTAATACACACACTCATATATCTATGTTGACTGCAGCCTGTCTACTAATACACACACTCATATATCTATGTTGACTGCAGCCTGTCTACTAATACACACACTCATATATCTATGTTGACTGCAGCCTGTCTACTAATACACACACTCATATATCTATGTTGACTGCAGCCTGTCTACTAATACACACACTCATATATCTATGTTGACTGCAGCCTGTCTACTAATACACACACTCATATATCTATGTTGACTGCAGCCTGTCTACTAATACACACACTCATATATCTATGTTGACTGCAGACCTGTCTACTAATACACACACTCATATATCTATGTTGACTGCAGCCTGTCTACTAATACACACACTCATATATCTATGTTGACTGCAGACCTGTCTACTAATACACACACTCATATATCTATGTTGACTGCAGACCTGTCTACTAATACACACACTCATATATCTATGTTGACTGCAGCCTGTCTACTAATACACACACTCATATATCTATGTTGACTGCAGCCTGTCTACTAATACACACACTCATATATCTATGTTGACTGCAGCCTGTCTACTAATACACACACTCATATATCTATGTTGACTGCAGACCTGTCTACTAATACACACACTCATATATCTATGTTGACTGCAGACCTGTCTACTAATACACACACTCATATATCTATGTTGACTGCAGCCTGTCTACTAATACACACACTCATATATCTATGTTGACTGCAGACCTGTCTACTAATACACACACTCATATATCTATGTTGACTGCAGCCTGTCTACTAATACACACACTCATATATCTATGTTGACTGCAGACCTGTCTACTAATACACACACTCATATATCTATGTTGACTGCAGACCTGTCTACTAATACACACACTCATATATCTATGTTGACTGCAGCCTGTCTACTAATACACACACTCATATATCTATGTTGACTGCAGCCTGTCTACTAATACACACACTCATATATCTATGTTGACTGCAGACCTGTCTACTAATACACACACTCATATATCTATGTTGACTGCAGCCTGTCTACTAATACACACACTCATATATCTATGTTGACTGCAGCCTGTCTACTAATACACACACTCATATATCTATGTTGACTGCAGCCTGTCTACTAATACACACACTCATATATCTATGTTGACTGCAGCCTGTCTACTAATACACACACTCATATATCTATGTTGACTGCAGCCTGTCTACTAATACACACACTCATATATCTATGTTGACTGCAGCCTGTCTACTAATACACACACTCATATATCTATGTTGACTGCAGCCTGTCTACTAATACACACACTCATATATCTATGTTGACTGCAGCCTGTCTACTAATACACACACTCATATATCTATGTTGACTGCAGCCTGTCTACTAATACACACACTCATATATCTATGTTGACTGCAGACCTGTCTACTAATACACACACTCATATATCTATGTTGACTGCAGCCTGTCTACTAATACACACACTCATATATCTATGTTGACTGCAGACTGTCTACTAATACACACACTCATATATCTATGTTGACTGCAGCCTGTCTACTAATACACACACTCATATATCTATGTTGACTGCAGCCTGTCTACTAATACACACACTCATATATCTATGTTGACTGCAGCCTGTCTACTAATACACACACTCATATATCTATGTTGACTGCAGCCTGTCTACTAATACACACACTCATATATCTATGTTGACTGCAGACCTGTCTACTAATACACACACTCATATATCTATGTTGACTGCAGCCTGTCTACTAATACACACACTCATATATCTATGTTGACTGCAGACCTGTCTACTAATACACACACTCATATATCTATGTTGACTGCAGACCTGTCTACTAATACACACACTCATATATCTATGTTGACTGCAGACCTGTCTACTAATACACACACTCATATATCTATGTTGACTGCAGACCTGTCTACTAATACACACACTCATATATCTATGTTGACTGCAGACCTGTCTACTAATACACACACTCATATATCTATGTTGACTGCAGCCTGTCTACTAATACACACACTCATATATCTATGTTGACTGCAGACCTGTCTACTAATACACACACTCATATATCTATGTTGACTGCAGACCTGTCTACTAATACACACACTCATATATCTATGTTGACTGCAGCCTGTCTACTAATACACACACTCATATATCTATGTTGACTGCAGCCTGTCTACTAATACACACACTCATATATCTATGTTGACTGCAGCCTGTCTACTAATACACACACTCATATATCTATGTTGACTGCAGACCTGTCTACTAATACACACACTCATATATCTATGTTGACTGCAGCCTGTCTACTAATACACACACTCATATATCTATGTTGACTGCAGCCTGTCTACTAATACACACACTCATCAGCCTGTCTACTAATACACACACTCATATATCTATGTTGACTGCAGCCTGTCTACTAATACACACACTCATATATCTATGTTGACTGCAGCCTGTCTACTAATACACACACTCATATATCTATGTTGACTGCAGCCTGTCTACTAATACACACACTCATATATCTATGTTGACTGCAGCCTGTCTACTAATACACACACTCATATATCTATGTTGACTGCAGCCTGTCTACTAATACACACACTCATATATCTATGTTGACTGCAGCCTGTCTACTAATACACACACTCATATATCTATGTTGACTGCAGCCTGTCTACTAATACACACACTCATATATCTATGTTGACTGCAGCCTGTCTACTAATACACACACTCATATATCTATGTTGACTGCAGCCTGTCTACTAATACACACACTCATATATCTATGTTGACTGCAGCCTGTCTACTAATACACACACTCATATATCTATGTTGACTGCAGCCTGTCTACTAATACACACACTCATATATCTATGTTGACTGCAGCCTGTCTACTAATACACACACTCATATATCTATGTTGACTGCAGCCTGTCTACTAATACACACACTCATATATCTATGTTGACTGCAGCCTGTCTACTAATACACACACTCATATATCTATGTTGACTGCAGCCTGTCTACTAATACACACACTCATATATCTATGTTGACTGCAGCCTGTCTACTAATACACACACTCATATATCTATGTTGACTGCAGCCTGTCTACTAATACACACACTCATATATCTATGTTGACTGCAGCCTGTCTACTAATACACACACTCATATATCTATGTTGACTGCAGCCTGTCTACTAATACACACACTCATATATCTATGTTGACTGCAGCCTGTCTACTAATACACACACTCATATATCTATGTTGACTGCAGCCTGTCTACTAATACACACACTCATATATCTATGTTGACTGCAGCCTGTCTACTAATACACACACTCATATATCTATGTTGACTGCAGCCTGTCTACTAATACACACACTCATATATCTATGTTGACTGCAGCCTGTCTACTAATACACACACTCATATATCTATGTTGACTGCAGCCTGTCTACTAATACACACACTCATATATCTATGTTGACTGCAGCCTGTCTACTAATACACACACTCATATATCTATGTTGACTGCAGCCTGTCTACTAATACACACACTCATATATCTATGTTGACTGCAGCCTGTCTACTAATACACACACTCATATATCTATGTTGACTGCAGCCTGTCTACTAATACACACACTCATATATCTATGTTGACTGCAGCCTGTCTACTAATACACACACTCATATATCTATGTTGACTGCAGCCTGTCTACTAATACACACACTCATATATCTATGTTGACTGCAGCCTGTCTACTAATACACACACTCATATATCTATGTTGACTGCAGCCTGTCTACTAATACACACACTCATATATCTATGTTGACTGCAGCCTGTCTACTAATACACACACTCATATATCTATGTTGACTGCAGCCTGTCTACTAATACACACACTCATATATCTATGTTGACTGCAGCCTGTCTACTAATACACACACTCATATATCTATGTTGACTGCAGCCTGTCTACTAATACACACACTCATATATCTATGTTGACTGCAGCCTGTCTACTAATACACACACTCATATATCTATGTTGACTGCAGCCTGTCTACTAATACACACACTCATATATCTATGTTGACTGCAGCCTGTCTACTAATACACACACTCATATATCTATGTTGACTGCAGCCTGTCTACTAATACACACACTCATATATCTATGTTGACTGCAGCCTGTCTACTAATACACACACTCATATATCTATGTTGACTGCAGCCTGTCTACTAATACACACACTCATATATCTATGTTGACTGCAGCCTGTCTACTAATACACACACTCATATATCTATGTTGACTGCAGCCTGTCTACTAATACACACACTCATATATCTATGTTGACTGCAGCCTGTCTACTAATACACACACTCATATATCTATGTTGACTGCAGCCTGTCTACTAATACACACACTCATATATCTATGTTGACTGCAGCCTGTCTACTAATACACACACTCATATATCTATGTTGACTGCAGCCTGTCTACTAATACACACACTCATATATCTATGTTGACTGCAGCCTGTCTACTAATACACACACTCATATATCTATGTTGACTGCAGCCTGTCTACTAATACACACACTCATATATCTATGTTGACTGCAGCCTGTCTACTAATACACACACTCATATATCTATGTTGACTGCAGCCTGTCTACTAATACACACACTCATATATCTATGTTGACTGCAGCCTGTCTACTAATACACACACTCATATATCTATGTTGACTGCAGCCTGTCTACTAATACACACACTCATATATCTATGTTGACTGCAGCCTGTCTACTAATACACACACTCATATATCTATGTTGACTGCAGCCTGTCTACTAATACACACACTCATATATCTATGTTGACTGCAGCCTGTCTACTAATACACACACTCATATATCTATGTTGACTGCAGCCTGTCTACTAATACACACACTCATATATCTATGTTGACTGCAGCCTGTCTACTAATACACACACTCATATATCTATGTTGACTGCAGCCTGTCTACTAATACACACACTCATATATCTATGTTGACTGCAGCCTGTCTACTAATACACACACTCATATATCTATGTTGACTGCAGCCTGTCTACTAATACACACACTCATATATCTATGTTGACTGCAGCCTGTCTACTAATACACACACTCATATATCTATGTTGACTGCAGCCTGTCTACTAATACACACACTCATATATCTATGTTGACTGCAGCCTGTCTACTAATACACACACTCATATATCTATGTTGACTGCAGCCTGTCTACTAATACACACACTCATATATCTATGTTGACTGCAGCCTGTCTACTAATACACACACTCATATATCTATGTTGACTGCAGCCTGTCTACTAATACACACACTCATATATCTATGTTGACTGCAGCCTGTCTACTAATACACACACTCATATATCTATGTTGACTGCAGCCTGTCTACTAATACACACACTCATATATCTATGTTGACTGCAGCCTGTCTACTAATACACACACTCATATATCTATGTTGACTGCAGCCTGTCTACTAATACACACACTCATATATCTATGTTGACTGCAGCCTGTCTACTAATACACACACTCATATATCTATGTTGACTGCAGCCTGTCTACTAATACACACACTCATATATCTATGTTGACTGCAGCCTGTCTACTAATACACACACTCATATATCTATGTTGACTGCAGCCTGTCTACTAATACACACACTCATATATCTATGTTGACTGCAGCCTGTCTACTAATACACACACTCATATATCTATGTTGACTGCAGCCTGTCTACTAATACACACACTCATATATCTATGTTGACTGCAGCCTGTCTACTAATACACACACTCATATATCTATGTTGACTGCAGCCTGTCTACTAATACACACACTCATATATCTATGTTGACTGCAGCCTGTCTACTAATACACACACTCATATATCTATGTTGACTGCAGCCTGTCTACTAATACACACACTCATATATCTATGTTGACTGCAGCCTGTCTACTAATACACACACTCATATATCTATGTTGACTGCAGCCTGTCTACTAATACACACACTCATATATCTATGTTGACTGCAGCCTGTCTACTAATACACACACTCATATATCTATGTTGACTGCAGCCTGTCTACTAATACACACACTCATATATCTATGTTGACTGCAGCCTGTCTACTAATACACACACTCATATATCTATGTTGACTGCAGCCTGTCTACTAATACACACACTCATATATCTATGTTGACTGCAGCCTGTCTACTAATACACACACTCATATATCTATGTTGACTGCAGCCTGTCTACTAATACACACACTCATATATCTATGTTGACTGCAGCCTGTCTACTAATACACACACTCATATATCTATGTTGACTGCAGCCTGTCTACTAATACACACACTCATATATCTATGTTGACTGCAGCCTGTCTACTAATACACACACTCATATATCTATGTTGACTGCAGCCTGTCTACTAATACACACACTCATATATCTATGTTGACTGCAGCCTGTCTACTAATACACACACTCATATATCTATGTTGACTGCAGCCTGTCTACTAATACACACACTCATATATCTATGTTGACTGCAGCCTGTCTACTAATACACACACTCATATATCTATGTTGACTGCAGCCTGTCTACTAATACACACACTCATATATCTATGTTGACTGCAGCCTGTCTACTAATACACACACTCATATATCTATGTTGACTGCAGCCTGTCTACTAATACACACACTCATATATCTATGTTGACTGCAGCCTGTCTACTAATACACACACTCATATATCTATGTTGACTGCAGCCTGTCTACTAATACACACACTCATATATCTATGTTGACTGCAGCCTGTCTACTAATACACACACTCATATATCTATGTTGACTGCAGCCTGTCTACTAATACACACACTCATATATCTATGTTGACTGCAGCCTGTCTACTAATACACACACTCATATATCTATGTTGACTGCAGCCTGTCTACTAATACACACACTCATATATCTATGTTGACTGCAGCCTGTCTACTAATACACACACTCATATATCTATGTTGACTGCAGCCTGTCTACTAATACACACACTCATATATCTATGTTGACTGCAGCCTGTCTACTAATACACACACTCATATATCTATGTTGACTGCAGCCTGTCTACTAATACACACACTCATATATCTATGTTGACTGCAGCCTGTCTACTAATACACACACTCATATATCTATGTTGACTGCAGCCTGTCTACTAATACACACACTCATATATCTATGTTGACTGCAGCCTGTCTACTAATACACACACTCATATATCTATGTTGACTGCAGCCTGTCTACTAATACACACACTCATATATCTATGTTGACTGCAGCCTGTCTACTAATACACACACTCATATATCTATGTTGACTGCAGCCTGTCTACTAATACACACACTCATATATCTATGTTGACTGCAGCCTGTCTACTAATACACACACTCATATATCTATGTTGACTGCAGCCTGTCTACTAATACACACACTCATATATCTATGTTGACTGCAGCCTGTCTACTAATACACACACTCATATATCTATGTTGACTGCAGCCTGTCTACTAATACACACACTCATATATCTATGTTGACTGCAGCCTGTCTACTAATACACACACTCATATATCTATGTTGACTGCAGCCTGTCTACTAATACACACACTCATATATCTATGTTGACTGCAGCCTGTCTACTAATACACACACTCATATATCTATGTTGACTGCAGCCTGTCTACTAATACACACACTCATATATCTATGTTGACTGCAGCCTGTCTACTAATACACACACTCATATATCTATGTTGACTGCAGCCTGTCTACTAATACACACACTCATATATCTATGTTGACTGCAGCCTGTCTACTAATACACACACTCATATATCTATGTTGACTGCAGCCTGTCTACTAATACACACACTCATATATCTATGTTGACTGCAGCCTGTCTACTAATACACACACTCATATATCTATGTTGACTGCAGCCTGTCTACTAATACACACACTCATATATCTATGTTGACTGCAGCCTGTCTACTAATACACACACTCATATATCTATGTTGACTGCAGCCTGTCTACTAATACACACACTCATATATCTATGTTGACTGCAGCCTGTCTACTAATACACACACTCATATATCTATGTTGACTGCAGCCTGTCTACTAATACACACACTCATATATCTATGTTGACTGCAGCCTGTCTACTAATACACACACTCATATATCTATGTTGACTGCAGCCTGTCTACTAATACACACACTCATATATCTATGTTGACTGCAGCCTGTCTACTAATACACACACTCATATATCTATGTTGACTGCAGCCTGTCTACTAATACACACACTCATATATCTATGTTGACTGCAGCCTGTCTACTAATACACACACTCATATATCTATGTTGACTGCAGCCTGTCTACTAATACACACACTCATATATCTATGTTGACTGCAGCCTGTCTACTAATACACACACTCATATATCTATGTTGACTGCAGCCTGTCTACTAATACACACACTCATATATCTATGTTGACTGCAGCCTGTCTACTAATACACACACTCATATATCTATGTTGACTGCAGCCTGTCTACTAATACACACACTCATATATCTATGTTGACTGCAGCCTGTCTACTAATACACACACTCATATATCTATGTTGACTGCAGCCTGTCTACTAATACACACACTCATATATCTATGTTGACTGCAGCCTGTCTACTAATACACACACTCATATATCTATGTTGACTGCAGCCTGTCTACTAATACACACACTCATATATCTATGTTGACTGCAGCCTGTCTACTAATACACACACTCATATATCTATGTTGACTGCAGCCTGTCTACTAATACACACACTCATATATCTATGTTGACTGCAGCCTGTCTACTAATACACACACTCATATATCTATGTTGACTGCAGCCTGTCTACTAATACACACACTCATATATCTATGTTGACTGCAGCCTGTCTACTAATACACACACTCATATATCTATGTTGACTGCAGCCTGTCTACTAATACACACACTCATATATCTATGTTGACTGCAGCCTGTCTACTAATACACACACTCATATATCTATGTTGACTGCAGCCTGTCTACTAATACACACACTCATATATCTATGTTGACTGCAGCCTGTCTACTAATACACACACTCATATATCTATGTTGACTGCAGCCTGTCTACTAATACACACACTCATATATCTATGTTGACTGCAGCCTGTCTACTAATACACACACTCATATATCTATGTTGACTGCAGCCTGTCTACTAATACACACACTCATATATCTATGTTGACTGCAGCCTGTCTACTAATACACACACTCATATATCTATGTTGACTGCAGCCTGTCTACTAATACACACACTCATATATCTATGTTGACTGCAGCCTGTCTACTAATACACACACTCATATATCTATGTTGACTGCAGCCTGTCTACTAATACACACACTCATATATCTATGTTGACTGCAGCCTGTCTACTAATACACACACTCATATATCTATGTTGACTGCAGCCTGTCTACTAATACACACACTCATATATCTATGTTGACTGCAGCCTGTCTACTAATACACACACTCATATATCTATGTTGACTGCAGCCTGTCTACTAATACACACACTCATATATCTATGTTGACTGCAGCCTGTCTACTAATACACACACTCATATATCTATGTTGACTGCAGCCTGTCTACTAATACACACACTCATATATCTATGTTGACTGCAGCCTGTCTACTAATACACACACTCATATATCTATGTTGACTGCAGCCTGTCTACTAATACACACACTCATATATCTATGTTGACTGCAGCCTGTCTACTAATACACACACTCATATATCTATGTTGACTGCAGCCTGTCTACTAATACACACACTCATATATCTATGTTGACTGCAGCCTGTCTACTAATACACACACTCATATATCTATGTTGACTGCAGCCTGTCTACTAATACACACACTCATATATCTATGTTGACTGCAGCCTGTCTACTAATACACACACTCATATATCTATGTTGACTGCAGCCTGTCTACTAATACACACACTCATATATCTATGTTGACTGCAGCCTGTCTACTAATACACACACTCATATATCTATGTTGACTGCAGCCTGTCTACTAATACACACACTCATATATCTATGTTGACTGCAGCCTGTCTACTAATACACACACTCATATATCTATGTTGACTGCAGCCTGTCTACTAATACACACACTCATATATCTATGTTGACTGCAGCCTGTCTACTAATACACACACTCATATATCTATGTTGACTGCAGCCTGTCTACTAATACACACACTCATATATCTATGTTGACTGCAGCCTGTCTACTAATACACACACTCATATATCTATGTTGACTGCAGCCTGTCTACTAATACACACACTCATATATCTATGTTGACTGCAGCCTGTCTACTAATACACACACTCATATATCTATGTTGACTGCAGCCTGTCTACTAATACACACACTCATATATCTATGTTGACTGCAGCCTGTCTACTAATACACACACTCATATATCTATGTTGACTGCAGCCTGTCTACTAATACACACACTCATATATCTATGTTGACTGCAGCCTGTCTACTAATACACACACTCATATATCTATGTTGACTGCAGCCTGTCTACTAATACACACACTCATATATCTATGTTGACTGCAGCCTGTCTACTAATACACACACTCATATATCTATGTTGACTGCAGCCTGTCTACTAATACACACACTCATATATCTATGTTGACTGCAGCCTGTCTACTAATACACACACTCATATATCTATGTTGACTGCAGCCTGTCTACTAATACACACACTCATATATCTATGTTGACTGCAGCCTGTCTACTAATACACACACTCATATATCTATGTTGACTGCAGCCTGTCTACTAATACACACACTCATATATCTATGTTGACTGCAGCCTGTCTACTAATACACACACTCATATATCTATGTTGACTGCAGCCTGTCTACTAATACACACACTCATATATCTATGTTGACTGCAGCCTGTCTACTAATACACACACTCATATATCTATGTTGACTGCAGCCTGTCTACTAATACACACACTCATATATCTATGTTGACTGCAGCCTGTCTACTAATACACACACTCATATATCTATGTTGACTGCAGCCTGTCTACTAATACACACACTCATATATCTATGTTGACTGCAGCCTGTCTACTAATACACACACTCATATATCTATGTTGACTGCAGCCTGTCTACTAATACACACACTCATATATCTATGTTGACTGCAGCCTGTCTACTAATACACACACTCATATATCTATGTTGACTGCAGCCTGTCTACTAATACACACACTCATATATCTATGTTGACTGCAGCCTGTCTACTAATACACACACTCATATATCTATGTTGACTGCAGCCTGTCTACTAATACACACACTCATATATCTATGTTGACTGCAGCCTGTCTACTAATACACACACTCATATATCTATGTTGACTGCAGCCTGTCTACTAATACACACACTCATATATCTATGTTGACTGCAGCCTGTCTACTAATACACACACTCATATATCTATGTTGACTGCAGCCTGTCTACTAATACACACACTCATATATCTATGTTGACTGCAGCCTGTCTACTAATACACACACTCATATATCTATGTTGACTGCAGCCTGTCTACTAATACACACACTCATATATCTATGTTGACTGCAGCCTGTCTACTAATACACACACTCATATATCTATGTTGACTGCAGCCTGTCTACTAATACACACACTCATATATCTATGTTGACTGCAGCCTGTCTACTAATACACACACTCATATATCTATGTTGACTGCAGCCTGTCTACTAATACACACACTCATATATCTATGTTGACTGCAGCCTGTCTACTAATACACACACTCATATATCTATGTTGACTGCAGCCTGTCTACTAATACACACACTCATATATCTATGTTGACTGCAGCCTGTCTACTAATACACACACTCATATATCTATGTTGACTGCAGCCTGTCTACTAATACACACACTCATATATCTATGTTGACTGCAGCCTGTCTACTAATACACACACTCATATATCTATGTTGACTGCAGCCTGTCTACTAATACACACACTCATATATCTATGTTGACTGCAGCCTGTCTACTAATACACACACTCATATATCTATGTTGACTGCAGCCTGTCTACTAATACACACACTCATATATCTATGTTGACTGCAGCCTGTCTACTAATACACACACTCATATATCTATGTTGACTGCAGCCTGTCTACTAATACACACACTCATATATCTATGTTGACTGCAGCCTGTCTACTAATACACACACTCATATATCTATGTTGACTGCAGCCTGTCTACTAATACACACACTCATATATCTATGTTGACTGCAGCCTGTCTACTAATACACACACTCATATATCTATGTTGACTGCAGCCTGTCTACTAATACACACACTCATATATCTATGTTGACTGCAGACCTGTCTACTAATACACACACTCATATATCTATGTTGACTGCAGACCTGTCTACTAATACACACACTCATATATCTATGTTGACTGCAGCCTGTCTACTAATACACACACTCATATATCTATGTTGACTGCAGCCTGTCTACTAATACACACACTCATATATCTATGTTGACTGCAGCCTGTCTACTAATACACACACTCATATATCTATGTTGACTGCAGCCTGTCTACTAATACACACACTCATATATCTATGTTGACTGCAGCCTGTCTACTAATACACACACTCATATATCTATGTTGACTGCAGCCTGTCTACTAATACACACACTCATATATCTATGTTGACTGCAGCCTGTCTACTAATACACACACTCATATATCTATGTTGACTGCAGCCTGTCTACTAATACACACACTCATATATCTATGTTGACTGCAGCCTGTCTACTAATACACACACTCATATATCTATGTTGACTGCAGCCTGTCTACTAATACACACACTCATATATCTATGTTGACTGCAGCCTGTCTACTAATACACACACTCATATATCTATGTTGACTGCAGCCTGTCTACTAATACACACACTCATATATCTATGTTGACTGCAGCCTGTCTACTAATACACACACTCATATATCTATGTTGACTGCAGCCTGTCTACTAATACACACACTCATATATCTATGTTGACTGCAGCCTGTCTACTAATACACACACTCATATATCTATGTTGACTGCAGCCTGTCTACTAATACACACACTCATATATCTATGTTGACTGCAGCCTGTCTACTAATACACACACTCATATATCTATGTTGACTGCAGCCTGTCTACTAATACACACACTCATATATCTATGTTGACTGCAGCCTGTCTACTAATACACACACTCATATATCTATGTTGACTGCAGCCTGTCTACTAATACACACACTCATATATCTATGTTGACTGCAGCCTGTCTACTAATACACACACTCATATATCTATGTTGACTGCAGCCTGTCTACTAATACACACACTCATATATCTATGTTGACTGCAGCCTGTCTACTAATACACACACTCATATATCTATGTTGACTGCAGCCTGTCTACTAATACACACACTCATATATCTATGTTGACTGCAGCCTGTCTACTAATACACACACTCATATATCTATGTTGACTGCAGCCTGTCTACTAATACACACACTCATATATCTATGTTGACTGCAGCCTGTCTACTAATACACACACTCATATATCTATGTTGACTGCAGCCTGTCTACTAATACACACACTCATATATCTATGTTGACTGCAGCCTGTCTACTAATACACACACTCATATATCTATGTTGACTGCAGCCTGTCTACTAATACACACACTCATATATCTATGTTGACTGCAGCCTGTCTACTAATACACACACTCATATATCTATGTTGACTGCAGCCTGTCTACTAATACACACACTCATATATCTATGTTGACTGCAGCCTGTCTACTAATACACACACTCATATATCTATGTTGACTGCAGCCTGTCTACTAATACACACACTCATATATCTATGTTGACTGCAGCCTGTCTACTAATACACACACTCATATATCTATGTTGACTGCAGCCTGTCTACTAATACACACACTCATATATCTATGTTGACTGCAGCCTGTCTACTAATACACACACTCATATATCTATGTTGACTGCAGCCTGTCTACTAATACACACACTCATATATCTATGTTGACTGCAGCCTGTCTACTAATACACACACTCATATATCTATGTTGACTGCAGCCTGTCTACTAATACACACACTCATATATCTATGTTGACTGCAGCCTGTCTACTAATACACACACTCATATATCTATGTTGACTGCAGCCTGTCTACTAATACACACACTCATATATCTATGTTGACTGCAGCCTGTCTACTAATACACACACTCATATATCTATGTTGACTGCAGCCTGTCTACTAATACACACACTCATATATCTATGTTGACTGCAGCCTGTCTACTAATACACACACTCATATATCTATGTTGACTGCAGCCTGTCTACTAATACACACACTCATATATCTATGTTGACTGCAGCCTGTCTACTAATACACACACTCATATATCTATGTTGACTGCAGCCTGTCTACTAATACACACACTCATATATCTATGTTGACTGCAGCCTGTCTACTAATACACACACTCATATATCTATGTTGACTGCAGCCTGTCTACTAATACACACACTCATATATCTATGTTGACTGCAGCCTGTCTACTAATACACACACTCATATATCTATGTTGACTGCAGCCTGTCTACTAATACACACACTCATATATCTATGTTGACTGCAGCCTGTCTACTAATACACACACTCATATATCTATGTTGACTGCAGCCTGTCTACTAATACACACACTCATATATCTATGTTGACTGCAGCCTGTCTACTAATACACACACTCATATATCTATGTTGACTGCAGCCTGTCTACTAATACACACACTCATATATCTATGTTGACTGCAGCCTGTCTACTAATACACACACTCATATATCTATGTTGACTGCAGCCTGTCTACTAATACACACACTCATATATCTATGTTGACTGCAGCCTGTCTACTAATACACACACTCATATATCTATGTTGACTGCAGCCTGTCTACTAATACACACACTCATATATCTATGTTGACTGCAGCCTGTCTACTAATACACACACTCATATATCTATGTTGACTGCAGCCTGTCTACTAATACACACACTCATATATCTATGTTGACTGCAGCCTGTCTACTAATACACACACTCATATATCTATGTTGACTGCAGCCTGTCTACTAATACACACACTCATATATCTATGTTGACTGCAGCCTGTCTACTAATACACACACTCATATATCTATGTTGACTGCAGCCTGTCTACTAATACACACACTCATATATCTATGTTGACTGCAGCCTGTCTACTAATACACACACTCATATATCTATGTTGACTGCAGCCTGTCTACTAATACACACACTCATATATCTATGTTGACTGCAGCCTGTCTACTAATACACACACTCATATATCTATGTTGACTGCAGCCTGTCTACTAATACACACACTCATATATCTATGTTGACTGCAGCCTGTCTACTAATACACACACTCATATATCTATGTTGACTGCAGCCTGTCTACTAATACACACACTCATATATCTATGTTGACTGCAGCCTGTCTACTAATACACACACTCATATATCTATGTTGACTGCAGCCTGTCTACTAATACACACACTCATATATCTATGTTGACTGCAGCCTGTCTACTAATACACACACTCATATATCTATGTTGACTGCAGCCTGTCTACTAATACACACACTCATATATCTATGTTGACTGCAGCCTGTCTACTAATACACACACTCATATATCTATGTTGACTGCAGCCTGTCTACTAATACACACACTCATATATCTATGTTGACTGCAGCCTGTCTACTAATACACACACTCATATATCTATGTTGACTGCAGCCTGTCTACTAATACACACACTCATATATCTATGTTGACTGCAGCCTGTCTACTAATACACACACTCATATATCTATGTTGACTGCAGCCTGTCTACTAATACACACACTCATATATCTATGTTGACTGCAGCCTGTCTACTAATACACACACTCATATATCTATGTTGACTGCAGCCTGTCTACTAATACACACACTCATATATCTATGTTGACTGCAGCCTGTCTACTAATACACACACTCATATATCTATGTTGACTGCAGCCTGTCTACTAATACACACACTCATATATCTATGTTGACTGCAGCCTGTCTACTAATACACACACTCATATATCTATGTTGACTGCAGCCTGTCTACTAATACACACACTCATATATCTATGTTGACTGCAGCCTGTCTACTAATACACACACTCATATATCTATGTTGACTGCAGCCTGTCTACTAATACACACACTCATATATCTATGTTGACTGCAGCCTGTCTACTAATACACACACTCATATATCTATGTTGACTGCAGCCTGTCTACTAATACACACACTCATATATCTATGTTGACTGCAGCCTGTCTACTAATACACACACTCATATATCTATGTTGACTGCAGCCTGTCTACTAATACACACACTCATATATCTATGTTGACTGCAGCCTGTCTACTAATACACACACTCATATATCTATGTTGACTGCAGCCTGTCTACTAATACACACACTCATATATCTATGTTGACTGCAGCCTGTCTACTAATACACACACTCATATATCTATGTTGACTGCAGCCTGTCTACTAATACACACACTCATATATCTATGTTGACTGCAGCCTGTCTACTAATACACACACTCATATATCTATGTTGACTGCAGCCTGTCTACTAATACACACACTCATATATCTATGTTGACTGCAGCCTGTCTACTAATACACACACTCATATATCTATGTTGACTGCAGCCTGTCTACTAATACACACACTCATATATCTATGTTGACTGCAGCCTGTCTACTAATACACACACTCATATATCTATGTTGACTGCAGCCTGTCTACTAATACACACACTCATATATCTATGTTGACTGCAGCCTGTCTACTAATACACACACTCATATATCTATGTTGACTGCAGCCTGTCTACTAATACACACACTCATATATCTATGTTGACTGCAGCCTGTCTACTAATACACACACTCATATATCTATGTTGACTGCAGCCTGTCTACTAATACACACACTCATATATCTATGTTGACTGCAGCCTGTCTACTAATACACACACTCATATATCTATGTTGACTGCAGCCTGTCTACTAATACACACACTCATATATCTATGTTGACTGCAGCCTGTCTACTAATACACACACTCATATATCTATGTTGACTGCAGCCTGTCTACTAATACACACACTCATATATCTATGTTGACTGCAGCCTGTCTACTAATACACACACTCATATATCTATGTTGACTGCAGCCTGTCTACTAATACACACACTCATATATCTATGTTGACTGCAGCCTGTCTACTAATACACACACTCATATATCTATGTTGACTGCAGCCTGTCTACTAATACACACACTCATATATCTATGTTGACTGCAGCCTGTCTACTAATACACACACTCATATATCTATGTTGACTGCAGCCTGTCTACTAATACACACACTCATATATCTATGTTGACTGCAGCCTGTCTACTAATACACACACTCATATATCTATGTTGACTGCAGCCTGTCTACTAATACACACACTCATATATCTATGTTGACTGCAGCCTGTCTACTAATACACACACTCATATATCTATGTTGACTGCAGCCTGTCTACTAATACACACACTCATATATCTATGTTGACTGCAGCCTGTCTACTAATACACACACTCATATATCTATGTTGACTGCAGCCTGTCTACTAATACACACACTCATATATCTATGTTGACTGCAGCCTGTCTACTAATACACACACTCATATATCTATGTTGACTGCAGCCTGTCTACTAATACACACACTCATATATCTATGTTGACTGCAGCCTGTCTACTAATACACACACTCATATATCTATGTTGACTGCAGCCTGTCTACTAATACACACACTCATATATCTATGTTGACTGCAGCCTGTCTACTAATACACACACTCATATATCTATGTTGACTGCAGCCTGTCTACTAATACACACACTCATATATCTATGTTGACTGCAGCCTGTCTACTAATACACACACTCATATATCTATGTTGACTGCAGCCTGTCTACTAATACACACACTCATATATCTATGTTGACTGCAGCCTGTCTACTAATACACACACTCATATATCTATGTTGACTGCAGCCTGTCTACTAATACACACACTCATATATCTATGTTGACTGCAGCCTGTCTACTAATACACACACTCATATATCTATGTTGACTGCAGCCTGTCTACTAATACACACACTCATATATCTATGTTGACTGCAGCCTGTCTACTAATACACACACTCATATATCTATGTTGACTGCAGCCTGTCTACTAATACACACACTCATATATCTATGTTGACTGCAGCCTGTCTACTAATACACACACTCATATATCTATGTTGACTGCAGCCTGTCTACTAATACACACACTCATATATCTATGTTGACTGCAGCCTGTCTACTAATACACACACTCATATATCTATGTTGACTGCAGCCTGTCTACTAATACACACACTCATATATCTATGTTGACTGCAGCCTGTCTACTAATACACACACTCATATATCTATGTTGACTGCAGCCTGTCTACTAATACACACACTCATATATCTATGTTGACTGCAGCCTGTCTACTAATACACACACTCATATATCTATGTTGACTGCAGCCTGTCTACTAATACACACACTCATATATCTATGTTGACTGCAGCCTGTCTACTAATACACACACTCATATATCTATGTTGACTGCAGCCTGTCTACTAATACACACACTCATATATCTATGTTGACTGCAGCCTGTCTACTAATACACACACTCATATATCTATGTTGACTGCAGCCTGTCTACTAATACACACACTCATATATCTATGTTGACTGCAGCCTGTCTACTAATACACACACTCATATATCTATGTTGACTGCAGCCTGTCTACTAATACACACACTCATATATCTATGTTGACTGCAGCCTGTCTACTAATACACACACTCATATATCTATGTTGACTGCAGCCTGTCTACTAATACACACACTCATATATCTATGTTGACTGCAGCCTGTCTACTAATACACACACTCATATATCTATGTTGACTGCAGCCTGTCTACTAATACACACACTCATATATCTATGTTGACTGCAGCCTGTCTACTAATACACACACTCATATATCTATGTTGACTGCAGCCTGTCTACTAATACACACACTCATATATCTATGTTGACTGCAGCCTGTCTACTAATACACACACTCATATATCTATGTTGACTGCAGCCTGTCTACTAATACACACACTCATATATCTATGTTGACTGCAGCCTGTCTACTAATACACACACTCATATATCTATGTTGACTGCAGCCTGTCTACTAATACACACACTCATATATCTATGTTGACTGCAGCCTGTCTACTAATACACACACTCATATATCTATGTTGACTGCAGCCTGTCTACTAATACACACACTCATATATCTATGTTGACTGCAGCCTGTCTACTAATACACACACTCATATATCTATGTTGACTGCAGCCTGTCTACTAATACACACACTCATATATCTATGTTGACTGCAGCCTGTCTACTAATACACACACTCATATATCTATGTTGACTGCAGCCTGTCTACTAATACACACACTCATATATCTATGTTGACTGCAGCCTGTCTACTAATACACACACTCATATATCTATGTTGACTGCAGCCTGTCTACTAATACACACACTCATATATCTATGTTGACTGCAGCCTGTCTACTAATACACACACTCATATATCTATGTTGACTGCAGCCTGTCTACTAATACACACACTCATATATCTATGTTGACTGCAGCCTGTCTACTAATACACACACTCATATATCTATGTTGACTGCAGCCTGTCTACTAATACACACACTCATATATCTATGTTGACTGCAGCCTGTCTACTAATACACACACTCATATATCTATGTTGACTGCAGCCTGTCTACTAATACACACACTCATATATCTATGTTGACTGCAGCCTGTCTACTAATACACACACTCATATATCTATGTTGACTGCAGCCTGTCTACTAATACACACACTCATATATCTATGTTGACTGCAGCCTGTCTACTAATACACACACTCATATATCTATGTTGACTGCAGCCTGTCTACTAATACACACACTCATATATCTATGTTGACTGCAGCCTGTCTACTAATACACACACTCATATATCTATGTTGACTGCAGCCTGTCTACTAATACACACACTCATATATCTATGTTGACTGCAGCCTGTCTACTAATACACACACTCATATATCTATGTTGACTGCAGCCTGTCTACTAATACACACACTCATATATCTATGTTGACTGCAGCCTGTCTACTAATACACACACTCATATATCTATGTTGACTGCAGCCTGTCTACTAATACACACACTCATATATCTATGTTGACTGCAGCCTGTCTACTAATACACACACTCATATATCTATGTTGACTGCAGCCTGTCTACTAATACACACACTCATATATCTATGTTGACTGCAGCCTGTCTACTAATACACACACTCATATATCTATGTTGACTGCAGCCTGTCTACTAATACACACACTCATATATCTATGTTGACTGCAGCCTGTCTACTAATACACACACTCATATATCTATGTTGACTGCAGCCTGTCTACTAATACACACACTCATATATCTATGTTGACTGCAGCCTGTCTACTAATACACACACTCATATATCTATGTTGACTGCAGCCTGTCTACTAATACACACACTCATATATCTATGTTGACTGCAGCCTGTCTACTAATACACACACTCATATATCTATGTTGACTGCAGCCTGTCTACTAATACACACACTCATATATCTATGTTGACTGCAGCCTGTCTACTAATACACACACTCATATATCTATGTTGACTGCAGCCTGTCTACTAATACACACACTCATATATCTATGTTGACTGCAGCCTGTCTACTAATACACACACTCATATATCTATGTTGACTGCAGCCTGTCTACTAATACACACACTCATATATCTATGTTGACTGCAGCCTGTCTACTAATACACACACTCATATATCTATGTTGACTGCAGCCTGTCTACTAATACACACACTCATATATCTATGTTGACTGCAGCCTGTCTACTAATACACACACTCATATATCTATGTTGACTGCAGCCTGTCTACTAATACACACACTCATATATCTATGTTGACTGCAGCCTGTCTACTAATACACACACTCATATATCTATGTTGACTGCAGCCTGTCTACTAATACACACACTCATATATCTATGTTGACTGCAGCCTGTCTACTAATACACACACTCATATATCTATGTTGACTGCAGCCTGTCTACTAATACACACACTCATATATCTATGTTGACTGCAGCCTGTCTACTAATACACACACTCATATATCTATGTTGACTGCAGCCTGTCTACTAATACACACACTCATATATCTATGTTGACTGCAGCCTGTCTACTAATACACACACTCATATATCTATGTTGACTGCAGCCTGTCTACTAATACACACACTCATATATCTATGTTGACTGCAGCCTGTCTACTAATACACACACTCATATATCTATGTTGACTGCAGCCTGTCTACTAATACACACACTCATATATCTATGTTGACTGCAGCCTGTCTACTAATACACACACTCATATATCTATGTTGACTGCAGCCTGTCTACTAATACACACACTCATATATCTATGTTGACTGCAGCCTGTCTACTAATACACACACTCATATATCTATGTTGACTGCAGCCTGTCTACTAATACACACACTCATATATCTATGTTGACTGCAGCCTGTCTACTAATACACACACTCATATATCTATGTTGACTGCAGCCTGTCTACTAATACACACACTCATATATCTATGTTGACTGCAGCCTGTCTACTAATACACACACTCATATATCTATGTTGACTGCAGCCTGTCTACTAATACACACACTCATATATCTATGTTGACTGCAGCCTGTCTACTAATACACACACTCATATATCTATGTTGACTGCAGCCTGTCTACTAATACACACACTCATATATCTATGTTGACTGCAGCCTGTCTACTAATACACACACTCATATATCTATGTTGACTGCAGCCTGTCTACTAATACACACACTCATATATCTATGTTGACTGCAGCCTGTCTACTAATACACACACTCATATATCTATGTTGACTGCAGCCTGTCTACTAATACACACACTCATATATCTATGTTGACTGCAGCCTGTCTACTAATACACACACTCATATATCTATGTTGACTGCAGCCTGTCTACTAATACACACACTCATATATCTATGTTGACTGCAGCCTGTCTACTAATACACACACTCATATATCTATGTTGACTGCAGCCTGTCTACTAATACACACACTCATATATCTATGTTGACTGCAGACCTGTCTACTAATACACACACTCATATATCTATGTTGACTGCAGACCTGTCTACTAATACACACACTCATATATCTATGTTGACTGCAGCCTGTCTACTAATACACACACTCATATATCTATGTTGACTGCAGCCTGTCTACTAATACACACACTCATATATCTATGTTGACTGCAGCCTGTCTACTAATACACACACTCATATATCTATGTTGACTGCAGCCTGTCTACTAATACACACACTCATATATCTATGTTGACTGCAGCCTGTCTACTAATACACACACTCATATATCTATGTTGACTGCAGCCTGTCTACTAATACACACACTCATATATCTATGTTGACTGCAGCCTGTCTACTAATACACACACTCATATATCTATGTTGACTGCAGCCTGTCTACTAATACACACACTCATATATCTATGTTGACTGCAGCCTGTCTACTAATACACACACTCATATATCTATGTTGACTGCAGCCTGTCTACTAATACACACACTCATATATCTATGTTGACTGCAGCCTGTCTACTAATACACACACTCATATATCTATGTTGACTGCAGCCTGTCTACTAACACACACTCATATATCTATGTTGACTGCAGCCTGTCTACTAATACACACACTCATATATCTATGTTGACTGCAGCCTGTCTACTAATACACACACTCATATATCTATGTTGACTGCAGCCTGTCTACTAATACACACACTCATATATCTATGTTGACTGCAGCCTGTCTACTAATACACACACTCATATATCTATGTTGACTGCAGCCTGTCTACTAATACACACACTCATATATCTATGTTGACTGCAGCCTGTCTACTAATACACACACTCATATATCTATGTTGACTGCAGCCTGTCTACTAATACACACACTCATATATCTATGTTGACTGCAGCCTGTCTACTAATACACACACTCATATATCTATGTTGACTGCAGCCTGTCTACTAATACACACACTCATATATCTATGTTGACTGCAGCCTGTCTACTAATACACACACTCATATATCTATGTTGACTGCAGCCTGTCTACTAATACACACACTCATATATCTATGTTGACTGCAGCCTGTCTACTAATACACACACTCATATATCTATGTTGACTGCAGCCTGTCTACTAATACACACACTCATATATCTATGTTGACTGCAGCCTGTCTACTAATACACACACTCATATATCTATGTTGACTGCAGCCTGTCTACTAATACACACACTCATATATCTATGTTGACTGCAGCCTGTCTACTAATACACACACTCATATATCTATGTTGACTGCAGCCTGTCTACTAATACACACACTCATATATCTATGTTGACTGCAGCCTGTCTACTAATACACACACTCATATATCTATGTTGACTGCAGCCTGTCTACTAATACACACACTCATATATCTATGTTGACTGCAGCCTGTCTACTAATACACACACTCATATATCTATGTTGACTGCAGCCTGTCTACTAATACACACACTCATATATCTATGTTGACTGCAGCCTGTCTACTAATACACACACTCATATATCTATGTTGACTGCAGCCTGTCTACTAATACACACACTCATATATCTATGTTGACTGCAGCCTGTCTACTAATACACACACTCATATATCTATGTTGACTGCAGACCTGTCTACTAATACACACACTCATATATCTATGTTGACTGCAGACCTGTCTACTAATACACACACTCATATATCTATGTTGACTGCAGCCTGTCTACTAATACACACACTCATATATCTATGTTGACTGCAGCCTGTCTACTAATACACACACTCATATATCTATGTTGACTGCAGCCTGTCTACTAATACACACACTCATATATCTATGTTGACTGCAGCCTGTCTACTAATACACACACTCATATATCTATGTTGACTGCAGCCTGTCTACTAATACACACACTCATATATCTATGTTGACTGCAGCCTGTCTACTAATACACACACTCATATATCTATGTTGACTGCAGCCTGTCTACTAATACACACACTCATATATCTATGTTGACTGCAGCCTGTCTACTAATACACACACTCATATATCTATGTTGACTGCAGCCTGTCTACTAATACACACACTCATATATCTATGTTGACTGCAGCCTGTCTACTAATACACACACTCATATATCTATGTTGACTGCAGCCTGTCTACTAATACACACACTCATATATCTATGTTGACTGCAGCCTGTCTACTAATACACACACTCATATATCTATGTTGACTGCAGCCTGTCTACTAATACACACACTCATATATCTATGTTGACTGCAGCCTGTCTACTAATACACACACTCATATATCTATGTTGACTGCAGCCTGTCTACTAATACACACACTCATATATCTATGTTGACTGCAGCCTGTCTACTAATACACACACTCATATATCTATGTTGACTGCAGCCTGTCTACTAATACACACACTCATATATCTATGTTGACTGCAGCCTGTCTACTAATACACACACTCATATATCTATGTTGACTGCAGACCTGTCTACTAATACACACACTCATATATCTATGTTGACTGCAGCCCGTCTACTAATACACACACTCATATATCTATGTTGACTGCAGCCTGTCTACTAATACACACACTCATATATCTATGTTGACTGCAGCCTGTCTACTAATACACACACTCATATATCTATGTTGACTACAGCCTGTCTACTAATACACACACTCATATATCTATGTTGACTGCAGCCTGTCTACTAATACACACACTCATATATCTATGTTGACTGCAGCCTGTCTACTAATACACACACTCATATATCTATGTTGACTGCAGCCTGTCTACTAATACACACACTCATATATCTATGTTGACTGCACCCTGTCTACTAATACACACACTCATATATCTATGTTGACTGCACCCTGTCTACTAATACACACACTCATATATCTATGTTGACTGCAGCCTGTCTACTAATACACACACTCATATATCTATGTTGACTGCAGCCTGTCTACTAATACACACACTCATATATCTATGTTGACTGCAGCCTGTCTACTAATACACACACTCATATATCTATGTTGACTGCAGCCTGTCTACTAATACACACACTCAAATATCTATGTTGACTGCAGACCTGTCTACTAATACATACACTCATATATCTATGTTGACTGCAGCCTGTCTACTAATACACACACTCATATATCTATGTTGACTGCAGCCTGTCTACTAATACACACACTCATATATCTATGTTGACTGCAGCCTGTCTACTAATACACACACTCATATATCTATGTTGACTGCAGACCTGTCTACTAATACACACACTCATATATCTATGTTGACTGCAGCCTGTCTACTAATACATACACTCATATATCTATGTTGACTGCAGCCTGTCTACTAATACACACACTCATATATCTATGTTGACTGCAGCCTGTCTACTAATACACACACTCATATATCTATGTTGACTGCAGCCTGTCTACTAATACACACACTCATATATCTATGTTGACTGCAGACCTGTCTACTAATACACACACTCATATATCTATGTTGACTGCAGCCTGTCTACTAATACACACACTCATATATCTATGTTGACTGCAGCCTGTCTACTAATACACACACTCATATATCTATGTTGTGTAGGTCTATCAACTATGGCTACAACTTCACTGCTATTCTGGGTCTGCTAGATAACCCTGCACCAGCTCTATGGAGTGATTTCTTCGTCAGCCCTATCAACAACCAGTTGGTGAGGATGCATGCTTCCATACTGGCTCCAGCCATCATGTAGGGGCATGGTTGCTGCAGATATATGGCCCAATAGCTCAGCTATAACTGGACATGCATGGCTCAGCTATAACTGGACGTGCATGGCTCAGCTATAACTGGACGTGCATGGCTCAGCTATAACTGGACGTGCATAGCTCAGCTATAACTGGACGTGCATAGCTCAGCTATAACTGGACGTGCACAGCTCAGCTATAACTGGACGTGCACGGCTCAGCTATAACTGGACGTGCGCAGCTCAGCTATAACTCGACGTGCATGGCTCAGCTATAACTGGAAGTGCATGGCTCAGCTATAACTGGACGTGCATGGCTCAGCTATAACTGGACGTGCATAGCTCAGCTATAACTGGACGTGCACAGCTCAGCTATAACTGGACGTGCACAGCTCAGCTATAACTGGACGTGCATGGCTCAGCTATAACTGGACGTGCATGGCTCAGCTATAACTGGACGTGCACAGCTCAGCTATAACTGGACGTGCATGGCTCAGCTATAACGCACTTACATGTAACTCTGGGAATTCAAATCTAAAGAAGGACTTATTTGGGTGGGGAGCAACTTCCCCTCCCCCCTTGAAAATAAGACCCCTCCCGTTACTCAACCCTCTAGTTTATGATATTTTGATACTATCAGTACATTATTAAAATAGCATATGCAGTGTTCTCCCCAGGGCTTTTGTACGGGATATTGGCAAGTCATCGGTGTAGTAGTGGACTCATCAACCATGATGGTCTATGTTTTTTGGTCTTGTATTCATTATTGTGTTGACGGGTTGCACTGGACTAGACATAATATTGTAGCAAGTCAAAGAGCTATGAATCAATATAGTATCTACCACAAGCCTGAATACTCGTTTTATAATAGTGGATATAATTCTCTTGAAATATTTCATGGGAGAAGTAACTGTTGTGTACTGTTTGCAATGATGCTTGTGGAAGACATGGATCCATCAACACCAAGAGAGGGGGAAGAGGGTGTAGAAAGTTGAGAGCTTGTACAATCTCTCCAGGCACTGCATCATCTCCCCAAATCCAAGTCAGCCTAGCGTGATGTGACACTCACTCTTAGCATGCTTCACTAAGCTCTGCCTATTAGAGTCGTGTGAGGCTAGTTGCCCAATGTCTCTCAGCCGATGCCGACCTTACTAGGCCGATGCTTATGTTACTGGCAGAGTGAACATGCCACACCCTGCACATACTCCAACTCTAACATGCAGGGAAAGTTCAACTTCCAATTTTTAGCAATGCCAGCCTTCCTGTGCTTGCTTGAGCTCTTCCGCTTGGTAAGTCTCACTCGAGCTGCTACTGAGGAGCTAGACCTGCTGTTTTTCACCAACCACACCCACAATAAGAAATTTTATTGCATCATCAATTTGAAATTTGAACTGTAATAGTGTACAACTGTAAGGCATATCTGCCGAGACGCTTAAACGTTTTGGGTAGAGCACTAGTATGTACATGTCTACACAACCTTTTCTTAGGGTGTTTTGGATGATCTGCCACACCTTGTTTTTCTTCCTTGCCTACCAGTATTCTTCCTTGCCTACCAGTATTCTTCCTTGCCCTACCAGTATTCTTCCTTGCCTACTAGTATTCTTCCTTGCCTACCAGTATTCTTCTTTGCCTACCAGTATTCTTCCTTGCCTACCAGTATTCTTCCTTGCCTACCAGTATTCTTCCTTGCCTACTAGTATTCTTCCTTGCCTACCAGTATTCTTCCTTGCCTACTAGTATTCTTCCTTGCCCACTAGTATTCTTCCTTGCCTACCAGTATTCTTCCTTGCCTACCAGTATTTTTCCTTGCCTACCATCCTTGCCTACCAGTATTCTTCCTTGCCTACCAGTATTCTTCCTTGCCTACCAGTATTCTTCCTTGCCTACCAGTATTCTTCCTTGCCTACCAGTATTCTTCCTTGCCTACCAGTATTCTTCCTTGCCTACCAGTATTCTTCCTAGCCTACCAGTATTCTTCCTTGCCTACCAGTATTCTTCCTTGCCTACCAGTGTTCTTCCTTGCCTACCAGTATTCTTCCTTGCCTACTATTATTCTTCCTTGCCCTACAAGTATTCTTCCTTGCCCACTAGTATTCTTCCTTGCCTACCAGTATTCTTCTTTGCCTACCAGTATTCTTCCTTGCCTACCAGTATTCTTCTTTGCCTACTAGTATTCTTCCTTGCCTACCAGTATTCTTCCTTGCCTACCAGTATTCTTCCTAGCCTACCAGTATTCTTCCTAGCCTACCAGTATTCTTTCTTGCCTACCAGTATTCTTCCTAGCCTACCAGCCTTGCCTACCAGTATTCTTCCTTGGCTACCAGTATTCTTCCTTGCCTACCAGTATTCTTCCTTGCCTACCAGTATTCTTCCTTACCTACCAGTATTCTTCCTGGCCTACCAGTATTCTTCCTTGCCTACCAGTATTCTTCCTGGCCTACCAGTATTCTTCCTTGCCTACCAGTATTCTTCCTTGCCTACCAGTATTCCTCCTTGCCTACCAGTATTCTTCCTTGCCTACCAGTATTCTACCTTGCCTGCCAGTATTCTTCCTTGCCTACCAGTATTCCTACTAGTATTCTTCCTTGCCTGCCAGTATTCCTCCTTGCCTACTAGTATTCTTCCTTGCCTGCCAGTATTCTACCTCTACAGGTATCATTTGACACTCTTCAATAATCCTTCCATTTAATTAATGTATTACATCATCACGAGCAAAAGTTCTACCATATCTCATGTATTATTCATGATGCAGATGTTTCTCATGTATTATTCATGATGCAGGTGTTCCAACATGCTCATGTATTATTCATGATCTAGGTGGTGTTCCAACATGCTGTTCGGCCCATCCTCTATTACTCCCTAGATGAGGGGGCGAGCTGGAGAACCACCAATTTTTCTCCTCCCACTTTGGATCCACGCACTCTCGTGTGGAGTCCAGCCAATGACAGGGCCGCTCTAGCTCATGATCCTACCACAGACCAGGTCTCTAGTTGTCACATGACATGCATGTGCACCTGCCTGCATGTCTGAAGCATACCCACTCTAACACACTCATCCTCCTCCTCCTCTTCCTCGTCCTCCTCCTCCTCCTTCCCCTCCACCTCCTCCCCCCCTCCTCCTCCTCCCCCTCCTCCTCCTCCTCTTCCTCGTCCTCCTCCCCCTCCTTCCCCTCCACCTCCTCCCCCCCTCCTACTCCTCCCCCTCCTCCTTCTCCTCCCCCTTGTCCTCATCCTCGTCCTCGTCCTCCTCCTCCCCCTCCCCCTCCCAGCTCTATGTCACACAAGACCTCGGAGCACACTGGACTAAGATAGCTGACCGCGTGGACCTACCCTCCAACTACCAGTGGTAAGTCTTGCTCTGTCTTCCATGTGGCCAGGACTCGCTCTATGCTTCTAATTATCTCTTTGTATTCAGGGGCGACCCTTCCTATGACACAGATATATCTCTGGTCTATTTCAACACCTACGATGCTTCTGATGTCAACCGTGAGTCACGCCCCTCCTTCTTCCACTTCCCCTTACCATACTCGTGCCCCATATCAACCCCTCCCCCTCTCCTGTGATCACATGTCCGATGACCCATGCAGGGGGAGATTTCACTGTGTCTCTCTACACCCAACACTTTCCCTATGACGATGACACCCGGCAGGAGTTTGACACTTCCCTTGGACGGCATGACACCTTTCTCCTCGTTGGTCCCTACATCTTCGTCCAGAAAACAGATGAGCAGAATTCTGTTTCCTTGTACACCAGTTACCAGCGAGAGAAGTTCCATAAGGCCAAGTTACCCACTGCCGATGCACACCAAGTATGAGACATGTACATGCAGACTCAACATGTGCATGCAGACACAACATGTGCATGCAGACACAACATGTGCATGCAGACACATGTGCATGCAGACTCAACATGTGCATGCAGACTCAACATGTGCATTCATCTTCACTCTTCCCCCTCCCTCTCTCTGTGTGGTGTGCATGTATTAGAACTACCTGGTGACGCACATCGATACTCTACAAGCTCTAGTGGTGGTGGAGCATGCTAGTGGCCAGTTCAACCTGTACCTGTCAGACGCCAGTGCTGTGTACTTCTCTCTCTCCCTCCCAGACATCTCACACAGTGGCTTTATCCTGGACCTGGAGTTAGTGAGTGGCCCCAACACCTACATGCACACACGCATGCATGCACATGCATGCATGCTTCTGCTCTAAAGGTCACCCTTGAGAGATATAATTGTATGTGTGTAGGTGGAAGGTGTGAATGGCACATTGGTGGCCAACCAGTATGTGCGTAGTAGTCCCCAACAGAGTCAAGGTCTGGTGAGGACCTTGATCTCCCTGGACAACGGAGCTAACTGGGAGTTGGTGCGTCCTCCGGCAGATGGGGACTGCAGTCCTCCCCAGTGCTCCCTGCACTTGCACATGACGTCCTCAGGCTATCGCACTGGCCTCTACTCTCAGGTCAGACTGGCTGCTGGTAGCCGCTGGCCACTCCCACTCACTCCCTTTCTTCTCGCAGGCCTCTGCCCCGGGCTTGATCCTGGCCCACGGCACCGCAGGACAGAGCCTCTCGAAGAACCCCGACCTCTACATCTCTAGGGATGGAGGAGTGAGCTGGAGTTTGACTCTACAGGGCAGCTGGGACGTGACCGTGGTGGACCAAGGGGGGCTACTGGTGGCAGCGCACGACTATCACGAGCAACCCTCCAACCAGCTGCAGTTCTCCTGTGATGAGGGGCTGAGCTGGCGTACCTTCACCTTCCTAGACGTAGGCATGACAGTGTATGGTGTGGTCACCGAGCCAGGCCAGTTCACCACCATAGTCAGGTGAGAGCCACACCCCTTGCCACTCCCTCTTGTAGTGTGTGAGTGTGTGTTCTCTCTTTGTCCCTTCCCATTACTATCACATATACCTATATATATATATATCTATATATGTAGATATATAGATATATAGGTATCTATATATATAGTTAGTCTCCTCCCATCATATATATATATACATGTATATATAGCTAGTCTCCTCCCATCATATATATATATTTATACTACATCACATCATCTGTGGTTAATCTGATTGGTTAATAACTATAGGTTACATAGGCGCGTAACCTACACTTTTAACCGCATGTAGTTTAGCACGTGCACAATGCAGTATAAGTAAGATAGCCTATACAAAAGAGTCGGTTATGCGCCAGTGTAACCTACTCGTTTGCTGTTACATTCCTCAGCTTCACCTCGGGGTAACCGCAAACTCGGAGGTTACATAGGCGCATAACCGACTCTTTTGTATAGGCTATCCTATACATATAGCAGGTCTCCTCCCATCATATATATATAATATATATATATAGTTACTCTCCTCCCATCATCATATATATATATATATAGCTAGTCTCCTCCCATCATATATATATATATAATATATATATATATAGTTAGTCTCCTCCCATCATCATATATATATATATATATAGCTAGTCTCCTCCCATCATATATATATATATATAATATATATATAGTTAGTCTCCTCCCATCATCATATATATATATATATATAGCTAGTCTCCTCCCATCATATATATATATATATATAATATATATATAGCTAGTCTCCTCCCATCATATATATATATATATATAGCAGGTCTCCTCCCATCATATATATATATATATATATATATATATATAGCTAGTCTCCTCCCATCATATATATATATATAGCTTAGTCTCCTCCCATCATATATATATATATATAGCAGGTCTCCTACCATCATATATATATATATATAGCTAGTCTCCTCCCATCATATATATATATATATAGCTTAGTCTCCTCCCATCATATATATATATATATAGCAGGTCTCCTACCATCATATATATATATATATAGCTTAGTCTCCTCCCATCATATATATATATATATAGCAGGTCTCCTACCATCATATATATATATATATAGCAGGTCTCCTCCCATCATACAGGTCCATCACATACTTAGTGTAGAATAGGTCCATCACATACTTAGTGTAGAATAGGTCCATCACATACTTAGTGTAGAATACATGTAGGTCCATCACATGAATAGGTCCATCACATACTTAGCGTAGAATACGTCCATCGCATACTTAGTGTAGAATACGTCCATCACATACTTAGTGTAGAATAGGTCCATCACATAACTTAGTGTAGAATAGGTCCATCACATACTTAGTGTAGAATAGTTCCATCACATACTTAGTGTAGATTAGGTCCATCACATACTTAGTGTAGAATAGGTCCATCACATACTTAGTGTAGAATAGGTCCATCACATACTTAGTGTAGAATAGGTCCATCACATGAATAGGTCCATCACATACTTAGCGTAGAATACGTCCATCACATACTTAGTGTAGAATACGTCCATCACATACTTAGTGTAGAATACGTCCATCACATACTTAGTGTAGAATAGGTCCATCACATACTTAGTGTAGAATAGGTCCATCACATACTTAGTGTAGAATAGGTCCATCACATGCTTAGTGTAGAATAGGTCCATCACATACTTAGTGTAGAATAGGTCCATCACATACTTAGTGTAGAATAGTTCCATCACATACTTAGTGTAGAATAGGTCCATCACATAACTTAGTGTAGAATAGGTCCATCGCATACTTAGTGTAGAATAGGTCCATCACATACTTAGTGTAGAATAGGTCCATCACATACTTAGTGTAGAATAGGTCCATCACATAACTTAGTGTAGAATAGGTCCATCACATACTTAGTGTAGAATAGGTCCATCACATACTTAGTGTAGAATACGTCCATCACATACTTAGTGTAGAATAGGTCCATCACATACTTAGTGTAGAATAGGTCCATCACATACTTAGTGTAGAATAGGTCCATCACATACTTAGTGTAGAATAGGTCCATCACATACTTAGTGTAGAATAGGTCCATCACATACTTAGTGTAGAATAGGTCCATCACATACTTAGTGTAGAATAGTTCCATCACATGCTTAGTGTAGAACAGGTCCATCACATACTTAGTGAAGAATGGGTCCATCACATACTTGCATAAGCATCGCTCACTGTTTGATTTGTGGAGTTCATGTTCGTGGTAAGCTGTTTGAAGTGCAAAGGCTGTACTACCAAAACATCCTCTACCAAAACATCTGCTGTTTTGTTGGTGGAGTTCTCCTCTGCAACTGTTACCATTCTTGAAGGAGACTGCAGCCATGACCCTACACCAGTCATGGGTACAGACAACAATAGTAGCAAGACCCGGCACAAGGAGAGGTGTGTAATGTCCAACAGCAAGCAAGCAAGCAGCTCTCCGAGTTGGACTTGGTAGTTCATGGTGTAGTTTCCACCACTCCACTAGAATACAACAACAGCAGCAGCAGGACAGCCAACAACTCTATCCACTAGAATACAACAACAGCAGCAGGACAGCCAACAACTCTATCCACTAGAATACAGCAACAACAGCAGCAGGACAGCCAACAACTCTATCCACTAGAATACAGCAACAGCAGCAGGACAGCCAACAACTCTATCCACTAGAATACAGCAACAACAGCAGCAGGACAGCCAACAACTCTATCCACTAGAATACAGCAACAGCAGCAGGACAGCCAACAACTCTATCCACTAGAATACAACAACAGCAGCAGGACAGCCAACAACTCTATCCACTAGAATACAGCAACAGCAGCAGGACAGCCAACAACTCTATCCACTAGAATACAGCAACAGCAGCAGGACAGCCAACAACTCTATCCACTAGAATACAACAACAGCAGCAGGACAGCCAACAACTCTATCCACTAGAATACAGCAATGGCAGCAGGACAGCCAACAACTCTATCCACTAGAATACAGCAACAGCAGCAGGACAGCCAACAACTCTATCCACTAGAATACAGCAACAGCAGCAGGACAGCCAACAACTATCCACTAGAATACAACAACAGCAGCAGGACAGCCAACAACTCTATCCACTAGAATACAGCAACAGCAGCAGGACAGCCAACAACTCTATCCACTAGAATACAGCAACAACAGCAGCAGGACAGCCAACAACTCTATCCACTAGAATACAGCAACAGCAGCAGCAGGACAGCCAACAACTCTATCCACTAGAATACAACAACAGCAGCAGGACAGCCAACAACTCTATCCACTAGAATACAGCAATGGCAGCTGGACAGCCAACAACTCTATCCACTAGAATACAACAACAGCAGCAGGACAGCCAACAACTCTATCCACTAGAATACAGCAACAGCAGCAGGACAGCCAACAACTCTATCCACTAGAATACAGCAACAGCAGCAGGACAGCCAACAACTCTATCCACTAGAATACAGCAACAGCAGCAGGACAGCCAACAACTCTATCCACTAGAATACAACAACAGCAGCAGGACAGCCAACAACTCTATCCACTAGAATACAGCAACAGCAGCAGGACAGCCAACAACTCTATCCACTAGAATACAGCAACAGCAGCAGGACAGCCAACAACTCTATCCACTAGAATACAGCAATGGCAGCAGGACAGCCAACAACTCTATCCACTAGAATACAACAACAGCAGCAGGACAGCCAACAACTCTATCCACTAGAATACAACAACAGCAGCAGGACAGCCAACAACTCTATCCACTAGAATACAGCAACAGCAGCAGGACAGCCAACAACTCTATCCACTAGAATACAACAACAGCAGCAGGACAGCCAACAACTCTATCCACTAGAATACAGCAACAGCAGCAGGACAGCCAACAACTCTATCCACTAGAATACAGCAACAGCAGCAGGACAGCCAACAACTCTATCCACTAGAATACAGCAACAGCAGCAGGACAGCCAACAACTCTATCCACTAGAATACAGAAACAGCAGCAGGACAGCCAACAACTCTATCCACTAGAATACAGTAACGGCTGCAGAACAGCCAACAACTCTATCCACTAGAATACAACAACAGCAGCAGGACAGCCAACAACTCTATCCACTAGAATACAGCAACAGCAGCAGGACAGCCAACAACTCTATCCACTAGAATACAGCAACAGCAGCAGGACAGCCAACAACTTTATCCACTAGAATACAGCAACAGCAGCAGGACAGCCAACAACTCTATCCACTAGAATACAGCAACGGCAGCAGGCCAGCCAACAACTCTATCCACTAGAATACAACAACAGCAGCAGGACAGCCAACAACTCTATCCACTAGAATACAGCAACAGCAGCAGGACAGCCAACAACTTTATCCACTAGAATACAGCAACAGCAGCAGGACAGCCAACAACTCTATCCACTAGAATACAGCAACAGCAGCAGGACAGCCAACAACTCTATCCACTAGAATACAGCAACAGCAGCAGGACAGCCAACAACTCTATCCACTAGAATACAGCAACAGCAGCAGGACAGCCAACAACTTCTATCCACTAGAATACAGCAACAGCAGCAGGACAGCCAACAACTCTATTGGATTGACCTGTTCAAAGGGAAAGGAAACAAGACTGGCCAATGTGGAGCACATCATGTGGACCAGCAAGACTGGCCCATGTGGAGCACATCATGTGGACCAGCAAGACTGGCCCATGTGGAGCACATCATGTGGACCAGCAAGACTGGCCCATGTGGAGCACATCATGTGGACCAACAAGACTGGCCCATGTGGAGCACATCATGTGGACCAGCAAGACTGGCCCATGTGGAGCACATCATGTGGACCAGCAAGACTTGCCCATGCGGAGCATATCATGTGGACCAGCAAGACTTGCCCATGTGGAGCACATCATGTGGACCAGCAAGACTGGCCCATGTGGAGCACATCATGTGGACCAGCAAGACTGGCCCATGTGGAGCACATCATGTGGACCAGCAAGACTGGCCCATGTGGAGCACATCATGTGGACCAGCAAGACTGGCCCATGTGGAGCACATCATGTGGACCAGCAAGACTGGCCCATGTGGAGCACATCATGTGGACCAGCAAGACTGGCCCATGTGGAGCACATCATGTGGACCAGCAAGACTGGCCCATGTGGAGCACATCATGTGGACCAGCAAGACTGGCCCATGTGGAGCACATCATGTGGACCAGCAAGACTGGCCCATGTGGAGCACATCATGTGGACCAACAAGACTGGCCCATGCGGAGCACATCATGTGGACCAGCAAGACTGGCCCATGTGGAGCACATCATGTGGACCAGCAAGACTGGCCCATGTGGAGCACATCATGTGGACCAGCAAGACTGGCCCATGTGGAGCACATCATGTGGACCAGCAAGACTGGCCCATGTGGAGCACATCATGTGGACCAGCAAGACTGGCCCATGTGGAGCACATCATGTGGACCAGCAAGACTGGCCCATGTGGAGCACATCATGTGGACCAGCAAGACTGGCCCATGTGGAGCACATCATGTGGACCAACAAGACTGGCCCATGTGGAGCACATCATGTGGACCAGCAAGACTGGCCCATGTGGAGCACATCATGTGGACCAGCTTAGTATAAAATAGTAAAGGGTTGTCTGACTGCGGCAGTCTTGTTTCCTTTTAGGTCAATCCAATATCGTTCTCGTGTATATAATATTATATTCTCCTTCTCCCCTCATCCCTCTCTCTCTCTCTGTGTGTGTGTGTGTGTGCATGTGTGTGTGTGTGTGTGTGTGTGTGTGTGTGTGTGTCTACATGTGTGTGTCTATGTGTGTATATGTGTGTGTGTGTGTATATGTGTGTGGTCTATGTGTGTGTTGTGTGTGTGTGTGTAGTCTGTATGGCTGGAAGCAAGATGTTCACATGTGGGATGTAGTGACTGTACAGTTCCACTCTGTCTTCGTGGGTCAGTGTTCTAAGTGGGACTTCTACCAGTGGCACCCCTGGGATGACCGCCCGGGTCATGGCTGCATTCTGGGCAGTACCGTCACCATCGAGCGGAGGAACGCCTCTGTCTGCTGTCTTATTGGTCAAAACTACTCGCGCCCCACCCAGTTCTCCCAGTGTACCTGCAGTATGGACGACTTTGAATGGTGCGAACCCCACCCCTCTTCCTTCTCCTAATTGCTAATAATGATGATGCACTCTAAGTAGTCTTGGATGGTATTGTATGTCACAAATTCATACCAACCTTGGATTTGGTCTGTGAAGATGTTTGATGTTGTGATGTATCTACATGTAGTATAGCTATGGCAACCAGCATTCTGTTATTGTGGCAGTAGCTATGACAACCAGCATTCAGTTATTGTGGTATATCCAGTAGCTATGTCCTGTAGCTATGGCAACCGACATTCACTTGTTGTGTTTATATCCAGTAGCTATGGCAACCAGCATTGGTTTTTGTTGTTGTGATGTATCCAGTAGCTGTGGTAACCAGCATTGTGTTGTTGTGATGTATCCAGTGACTATGGCAACCAGGGTTATGTTGTTGTTGTGATGTATCCAGTGACTATGGCAACCAGGGTTATGTTGTTGTGATGTATCCAGTGACTATGGCAACCAGGGTTATGTTGTTGTGATGTATCCAGTGACTATGGCAACCAGGGTTATGTTGTTGTTATGTATCCAGTGACTATGGCAACCAGGGTTATGTTGTTGTTGTGATGTATCCAGTGACTATGGCAACCAGGGTTATGTTGTTGTGATGTATCCAGTGACTATGGCAACCAGGGTTATGTTGTTGTGATGTATCCAGTGACTATGGCAACCAGGGTTATGTTGTTGTTGTGATGTATCCAGTGACTATGGCAACCAGGGTTATGTTGTTGTTGTGATGTATCCAGCGACTACGGTAACCAGGGTTATGTTGTTGTGATGTATCCAGTGACTATGGCAACCAGGGTTATGTTGTTGTTGTGATGTATCCAGTGACTATGGCAACCAGGGTTATGTTGTTGTTGTGATGTATCCAGTGACTATGGCAACCAGGGTTATGTTGTTGTTGTGATGTATCCAGCGACTACGGTAACCAGGGTTATGTTGTTGTGATGTATCCAGTGACTATGGCAACCAGGGTTATGTTGTTGTTGTGATGTATCCAGTGACTATGGCAACCAGGGTTATGTTGTTGTTGTGATGTATCCAGTGACTATGGCAACCAGGGTTATGTTGTTGTTGTGATGTATCCAGTGACTATGGCAACCAGGGTTATGTTGTTGTTGTGATGTATCCAGCGACTACGGCAACCATGGTTATGTTGTTGTGATGTATCCAGCGACTACGGCTACCATGGTTATGTTGTTGTTGTGATGTATCCAGCGACTACGGCTACCATGGTTATGTTGTTGTTGTGATGTATCCAGCGACTACGGCTACCAGGGTTATGTTGTTGTCTATGCAGCGACTATGGCTACCTGCATTTTGATGGCTTGACAGGGTCGTGTGTGCGTGATGACAGTGTGACCCTTGACCCCGTGTGTATCGGATATAATGACGTGTACACTAAATCCCAAGGCTATCGGAAGGTAGCTGGAGATGTCTGCAGTGGAGGCATGGCCAAACAGTATGAACCAGCTGTCACGAGTTGCTGTAAGTCAAGCTATTGTAAGTGTGCGTGTGTGCAACCTGCTGCAGTCATGCGCCAACCTCTGACTGTCAGCTACTATATAAGGAAATATTGTCCCCTGCATGAGCAGCACACATATTGGTGAACCATACACATTTACAAACCACTAGGAGTAGTATACTACACTTGTATACCACCAGGAATGCTATACTAGAGTTGAATACCATACAAAAATAGTTCCTGTATAGTCAGTTCTAGTCCACCTCTGACCTCTAGTCCCTCTACACAACAGTGACAGCAGTGATTGTAAGCTCCACACACCTACAGTGCTGTGGGCACACACCTACAGTGCTGTGGGCACACACCTACAGTGATGTGGGCACACACCTACAGTGCTGTACAGTGCTGTGGGCACACACCTACAGTGCTGTGGTCACAACTGCATAATGTGCCCCTGCATTTAATTGAACACACATGCTTTTCATCATCATGAATCTTCAAAGAGGTTCTCATTCTGAAGGGAAAGAAAACTGCTGCTCAACTTCTGACAAAGAAACCTAGAGTTGAACTGTGTCATAAACGCTGAGGTCAGACATCATTGAGGAGACCCTTGGGGAAAAAGGAGAGACTCAAGTTGCAGGCAGAACTTTGCCACAAGTAAACTGGAGACAACTAACTACAGAGACAACTAACTACAGAGACAACTAACTACAGAGACAACTAACTACAGAGACAACTAACTACAGAGACAACTAACTACAGAGACAACTAACTACAGAGACAACTAGCTACAGAGACAACTAGCTACAGAGACAACTAACTACAGAGACAACTAACTACAGAGACAACTAACTACAGAGACAACTAACTACAGAGACAACTAACTACAGAGACAACTAACTACAGAGACAACTAACTACAGAGACAACTAACTACAGAGACAACTAACTACAGAGACAACTAACTACAGAGACAACTAACTACAGAGACAACTAACTACAGAGACAACTAACTACAGAGACAACTACTAACTACAGAGACAACAACTAACTACAGAGACAACTAGCTACAGAGACAACTAGCTACAGAGACAACTAACTACAGAGACAACTAACTACAGAGACAACTAACTACAGAGACAACTAACTACAGAGACAACTAACTACAGAGACAACTAACTACAGAGACAACTAACTACAGAGACAACTAACTACAGAGACAACTAACTACAGAGACAACTAACTACAGAGACAACTAGCTACAGAGACGACTAACTACAGAGACGACTAACTACAGAGACTACTAACTACAGAGACAACTAACTACAGAGACAACTAACTACAGAGACAACTAACTACAGAGACAACTAACTACAGAGACAACTAGCTACAGAGACAACTAACTACAGAGACAACTAACTACAGAGACAACTAACTACAGAGACAACTAACTACAGAGACAACTAACTACAGAGACAACTAACTACAGAGACAACTAACTACAGAGACAACTAACTACAGAGACAACTATCTACAGAGACAACTAACTGCAGAGACAACTAACTGCAGAGACAACTAACTGCAGAGACAACTAACTACAGAGACAACTAACTACAGAGACAACTAACTACAGAGACAACTAACTACAGAGACAACTAACTACAGAGACAACTAACTACAGAGACAACTAACTACAGAGACAACTAACTACAGAGACAACTAGCTACAGAGACAACTAGCTACAGAGACAACTACATAACTACAGAGACAACTAACTACAGAGACAACTAACTACAGAGACAACTAACTACAGAGACAACTAACTACAGAGACAACTAACTACAGAGACAACTAACTACAGAGACAACTAACTACAGAGACAACTAACTACAGAGACAACTAACTACAGAGACAACTAACTACAGAGACAACTAACTACAGAGACAACTAACTACAGAGACAACTAACTACAGAGACGACTAACTACAGAGACAACTAACTACAGAGACAACTAACTGCAGAGACAACTAACTGCAGAGACAACTAACTACAGAGACAACTAACTACAGAGACAACTAACTACAGAGACAACTAGCTACAGAGACAACTAACTACAGAGACAACTAACTACAGAGACAACTAACTACAGAGACAACTAACTACAGAGACAACTAACTACAGAGACAACTAACTACAGAGACAACTAACTACAGAGACAACTAACTACAGAGACAACTAACTACAGAGACGACTAACTACAGAGACAACTAACTACAGAGACAACTAACTGCAGAGACAACTAACTGCAGAGACAACTAACTACAGAGACAACTAACTACAGAGACAACTAACTACAGAGACAACTAGCTACAGAGACAACTAACTACAGAGACAACTAACTACAGAGACAACTAACTACAGAGACAACTAACTACAGAGACAACTAACTACAGAGACAACTAGCTACATAGACAACTAACTACAGAGACAACTAACTGCAGAGACAACTAACTGCAGAGACAACTAACTACAGAGACAACTAACTACAGAGACAACTAACTACAGAGACAACTAGCTACAGAGACAACTAACTACAGAGACAACTAACTACAGAGACAACTAACTACAGAGACAACTAACTACAGAGACAACTAACTACAGAGACAACTAGCTACAGAGACAACTAACTACAGAGACAACTAACTACAGAGACAACTAACTACAGAGACAACTAACTACAGAGACAACTAACTACAGAGACAACTAACTACAGAGACAACTAACTACAGAGACAACTAACTACAGAGACAACTAACTACAGAGACAACTAACTACAGAGACAACTAACTACAGAGACAACTAACTACAGAGACAACTAACTACAGAGACAACTAACTACAGAGACAACTAACTACAGAGACAACTAACTACAGAGACAACAACTACAGAGACAACTAACTACAGAGACAACTAACTACAGAGACAACTAGCTACAGAGACAACTAACTACAGAGACAACTAACTGCAGAGACAACTAACTGCAGAGACAACTAACTGCAGAGACAACTAACTGCAGAGACAACTAACTGCAGAGACAACTAACTGCAGAGACAACTAACTACAGAGACAACTAACTACAGAGACAACTAACTACAGAGACAACTAACTACAGAGACAACTAACTACAGAGACAACTAACTACAGAGACAACTAACTACAGAGACAACTAACTACAGAGACAATAACTACAGAGACAACTAACTACAGAGACAACTAACTACAGAGACAACTAACTACAGAGACAACTAGCTACAGAGACAACTAACTACAGAGACAACTAACTACAGAGACAACTAACTACAGAGACAACTAACTACAGAGACAACTAGCTACAGAGACAACTAACTACAGAGACAACTAACTACAGAGACAACTAACTACAGAGACAACTAACTACAGAGACAACTAACTACAGAGACAACTAACTACAGAGACAACTAACTACAGAGACAACTAACTACAGAGACAACTAACTACAGAGACAACTAACTACAGAGACAACTAGCTACAGAGACAACTAGCTACAGAGACAACTAGCTACAGAGACAACTAACTACAGAGACAACTAACTACAGAGACAACTAACTACAGAGACAACTAACTACAGAGACAACTAGCTACAGAGACAACTAACTACAGAGACAACTAACTACAGAGACAACTAACTACAGAGACAACTAGCTACAGAGACAACTAACTACAGAGACAACTAACTACAGAGACAACTAACTACAGAGACAACTAACTACAGAGACAACTAACTACAGAGACAACTAACTACAGAGACAACTAACTACAGAGACAACTAACTACAGAGACAACTAACTACAGAGACAACTAACTACAGAGACAACTAGCTACAGAGACAACTAGCTACAGAGACAACTAGCTACAGAGACAACTAACTACAGAGACAACTAACTACAGAGACAACTAACTACAGAGACAACTAACTACAGAGACAACTAGCAAAGCAGTTCCATGCCACTACAGAGACAACTAGCAAAGCTGTTCCATGCCACTACAGAGACAACTAGCAAAGCAGTTCCATGCCACTACAGAGACAACTAGCAAAGCTGTTCCATGCCACTACAGAGACAACTAGCAAAGCAGTTCCATGCCACTACAGAGACAACTAGCAAAGCAGTTCCATGCCACTACAGAGACAACTAGCAAAGCAGTTCCATGCCACTACAGAGACAACTAGCAAAGCAGTTCCATGCCACTACAGAGACAACTAGCAAAGCAGTTCCATGCCACTACAGAGACAACTAGCAAAGCAGTTCCATGCCACTACAGAGGCTCTGGAATGCTCAGTCTAGCAGACAGCAAGTCTTCACTTCACCAGGTGGTCTCGAGCGTAATTGTTACCATTATGGAACTATCCAAGACAGTAACTGTTTTGAAATGGAACAGAATTAAGCCACTCCCAGTTTCACTCTGGATTGTGTGATTGGAGAATAAGCTGAAGGAGTAGGCAAGTCTCATAATGAAATCAACTTCAAAGCAGCAAGAGATTGCCACACTCCATGGAGACCCTGGTGATGTTGATCTTCAGACAATTAGTGAGAGGTTTGCAAAAGTCTGGACAGCTCTGACTCTGAGTACATCTTCAGCTGGAATACAACTGCCTCTACTTTAGCAGCACAAACACTGCAAGGAGTGCCACAGATGACACACTCGTGGGACCTGGGCACAGATGACACACTCGTGGGACCTGGGCACAGATGACACACTCGTGGGACCTGGGCACAGATGACACACTCGTGGGACCTGCGCACAGATGACACACTCGTGGGACCTGGGCACAGATGACACACTCGTGGGACCTGGGCACAGATGACACACTCGTGGGACCTGGGCACAGATGACACACTCGTGGGACCTGCGCACAGATGACACACTCGTGGGACCTGGGCACAGATGACATACTCGTGGGACCTGGGCACAGATGACACACTCGTGGGACCTGGGCACAGATGACACACTCGTGGGACCTGGGCACAGATGACACACTCGTGGGACCTGCGCACAGATGACACACTCGTGGGACCTGGGCACAGATGACACACTCGTGGGACCTGGGCACAGATGACACACTCGTGGGACCTGGGCACAGATGACACACTCGTGGGACCTGGGCACAGATGTCATGCTATTCACTCCATCATGCCTGCACTTCCTGCCTGATGTCATGCTATTCACTCCATCATGCCTGCACTTCCTGCCTGATGTCATGCTATTCACTCCATCATGCCTGCACTTCCTGCCTGATGTCATGCTATTCATTCCATCATGCCTGCACTTCCTGCCTGATGTGATGCTATTCATTCCATCATGCCTGCACTTCCTGCCTGATGTCATGCTATTCACTCCATCATGCCTGCACTTCCTGCCTGATGTGATGCTATTCACTCCATCATGCCTGCACTTCCTGCCTGATGTCATTTCCTGCCTGATGCCATTTCCGGCCTGATGTCATGCTATTCGCTCCATCATGCCTGCACTTCCTGCCTGATGTCATTTCCTGCCTGATGTCATTTCCTGCCTGATGTCATGCTATTCACTCCATCATGCCTACCAGTAGCAATGCCAGAAGCTGATGTTGAAGAGCATACTTCTCTGAATCCCAACAAATCCGAATGAGTTTATGACCAGAAAACTTGAACTGACATGGTGCTCCTCACTTACTGGACCTTGCTAGTGGGGTAGGCACACGAGAGAGATGGCTCACAATGGACGATAATGGTCTCATAAACATCATGAGATGGAGATATTTGTTAACAATGGAAGGTTGCTCAGCAGTTCTCTGAGGTTGCTCAACTTCTAGCTAGTCTAATGATGCTTCAGACCTTGACTGCACTCACTCCAAGGATGCACTTCTTGAACTGCCCTGTAGACGAGCAAACAGAGCTGTGAAGACTTTCTCAATAGCATGCTAATGTGAAGGAACTCCTCTGCATGACTGCACAGCTAAATTAAGGATGCATACTAAAGTTGCTTGAGTCTAAAATATATATGATAATTAAACTTAAACCCAACACAATTAATTGTTCGAGACTTTTTCCATCCCGTGGCTAGCACAGATGCATAGTCACATTCCCTGGCTAGCACAGATGCATAGTCACATTCCCTGGCTAGCACAGATGCATAGTCACATTCCCTGGCTAGCACAGATGCATAGTCACATTCCCTGGCTAGTACAGATGCATAGTCACATTCCCTGGCTAGCACAGATGCCTAGTCACATTTCCTGGCTAGCACAGATGCATAGTCACATTCCCTGGCTAGTACAGATGCATAGTCACATTCCCTGGCTAGTACAGATGCATAGTCACATTCCCTGGCTAGCACAGATGCATAGTCACATTCCCTGGCTAGTACAGATGCATAGTCACATTCCCTGGCTAGTACAGATGCATAGTCACATTCCCTGGCTAGCACAGATGCATAGTCACATTCCCTGGCTAGCACAGATGCATAGTCACATTCCCTGGCTAGTACAGATTCATAGTCACATTCCCTGGCTAGTACAGATGCATAGTCACATTCCCTGGCTAGTACAGATGCATAGTCACATTCCCTGGCTAGTACAGATGCATAGTCACATTCCCTGGCTAGTACAGATGCATAGTCACATTCCCTGGCTAGCACAGATGCATAGTCACATTCCCTGGCTAGCACAGATGCATAGTCACATTCCCTGGCTAGCACAGATGCATAGTCACATTCCCTGGCTAGTACAGATGCATAGTCACATTCCCTGGCTAGCACAGATGCATAGTCACATTCCCTGGCTAGTACAGATGCATAGTCACATTCCCTGGCTAGTACAGATGCATAGTCACATTCCCTGGCTAGCACAGATGCATAGTCACATTCCCTGGCTAGCACAGATGCATAGTCACATTCCCTGGCTAGCACAGATGCATAGTCACATTCCCTGGCTAGCACAGATGCGTAGTCACATTCCCTGGCTAGTACAGATGCCTAGTCACATTCCCTGGCTAGTACAGATGCATAGTCACATTCCCTGGCTAGCACAGATGCATAGTCACATTCCCTGGCTAGTACAGATGCATAGTCACATTCCCTGGCTAGCACAGATGCATAGTCACATTCCCTGGCTAGCACAGATGCATAGTCACATTCCCTGGCTAGCACAGATGCATAGTCACATTCCCTGGCTAGTACAGATGCATAGTCACATTCCCTGGCTAGTACAGATGCATAGTCACATTCCCTGGCTAGTACAGATGCATAGTCACATTCCCTGGCTAGCACAGATGCATAGTCACATTCCCTCATGCCAATGGACTACATTTTAGATATTTTGTGTACAATACTTCTCTAATAGTCCATCTGGCGACCTCTTGCCCACACTTTACCTATACTTTCTATACCATACAAATGTCCTTGTGTATTGATTATCATGCTACACCTTGTTATAAGTGTTCTGAATGGTAGTTAGTTATAGGGGACTAATAGGTTGTGGTTACAATAATAATTATATGGGCTAGTGGGTGAGCTTATGATTATTTGGTGTGGATATTGCTCTCCCCCCTCTCAGCTTTTTCTTCGTCGTCAGGGCAGGTGGCCATAGTGGTGTTGTCTGTGCTGCTAGCTGCAGTCGGACTCACTTCATTCATCCTCGTCATCCTCGCCGTCTATTTCTTCTCGTGCGTATGTAATAGTACACACCTTACCAGGTTGTGATTCTGGTTGGATGTGGTCAGCACAGTGTGTGCCACACCTTACCAGGTTGTGATGCTGGTTGGATGCGGTCAGCACATAGTGAGTGTCACACCTTACCAGGTTGTGATGCTGGGTGGATGTGTCGGCACATAGTGAGTGTCACACCTTACCAGGTTGTGATGCTGGGTGGATGTGTCGGCACATAGTGAGTGTCATACCTTACCAGGTTGTGGTGCTGGTTGGATGTGCTGACCACACCATGAGTTCTACACCTTACCAGGTTGTGGTGCTGGGTGGATGTGTCAGCACAGTGAGTGCCACACCTTACCAGGTTGTGATGCTGGGTGGATGTGTCGGCATGAGTGCCACACCTTACCAGGTTGTGATGCTGGGTGGCATGTGTCAGCACATAGTGAGTGCCACACCTTACCAGGTTGTGGTGCTGTTTGTGAGTGCCACACCTTACCAGGTTGTGGTGCTGGTTGGAAGTGCTGACCACATCATGATTGCTACACCTTACCAAGTTGTGATGCTGGGTGGCATGTGTCAGCACATAGTGAGTGCCACACCTTACCAGGTTGTGATGCTGGGTGGATGTGTCGGCACATAGTGAGTGTCACACCTTACCAGGTTGTGATGCTGGGTGGCATGTGTCAGCACATAGTGAGTGCCACACCTTACCAGGTTGTGATGCTGGGTGGCATGTGTCAGCACATAGTGAGTGCCACACCTTACCAGGTTGTGATGCTGGGTGGATGTGTCGGCACATAGTGAGTGTCACACCTTACCAGGTTGTGATGCTGGGTGGATGTGTCGGCACATAGTGAGTGTCATACCTTACCAGGTTGTGATGCTGGTTGGATGTGCTGACCACATCATGAGTGCTACACCTTACCAGGTTGTGATGCTGGGTGGATGTGTCGGCACATAGTGAGTGTCATACCTTACCAGGTTGTGATGCTGGTTGGATGTGCTGACCACATCATGAGTGCTACACCTTACCAGGTTGTGATGCTGGGTGGATGTGTTGGCACATAGTGAGTGTCAATTCCAACTAGGTGTGATTGTAGATTGGCATGTCAGTACGTAATGCCTTACTGGGTGTGATGGTAGGTGGGCGTGTGTCACTACATAGTGCCACACCTTACTGGGTGTGATGGTAGTTAGGTGGGTGTCACTACATAGTACCACACCTTACCATACTGTACATACATGTGTAGTATTAACTGTCCATACTCAACCTCGAAATGTCTTATTTATTGTGATGATGATCTGATGACATATCTAGCAAGTGGTCTCGGCTTCGCAGTGCTGAGCGACTACGCCAGCTTGCTCCACGTATGCAGTTTAATCAGAATGAACCCGTGACCTCTGGACATGCACTTCAACCTCTGCTTGCCACTGGTAAGTGATTATCTAATTAATGACCACCACCTTCAAACTACTTATTACCAAGTGTCAGCTCACTTGCGCATCATTAGCCCAGCCAAGAAACACTCCCCCAGCCGCCAGTGGAGGCCATCTTCACCCAGGCTGTGTGTGTGTGCTGTATGTAGCTTTAGTCCTGCCAGTGGAGGCATCTTCACCCAGGCTGTGTGTGTGCTGTGTGTAGCTTTAGTCCTGCCAGTGGAGTGGAAGGCATCTTCACCCAGGCTGTGTGTGTGCTGTATGTAGCTTTAGTCCTGCCAGTGGAGGCATCTTCACCCAGGCTGTGTGTAGCTTTAGTCCTGCCAGTGGAAGGCATCTTCACCCAGCTGTGTGTGTGCTGTATGTAGCTTTAGTCCTGCCAGTGGAGGCATCTTCACCCAGGCTGTGTGTGTGCTGTGTGTAGCTTTAGTCCTGCCAGTGGAAGGCATCTTCACCCAGGCTGTGTGTGTGCTGTATGTAGCTTTAGTCCTGCCAGTGGAGGCATCTTCACCCAGGCTGTGTGTGTGCTGTGTGTAGCTTTAGTCCTGCCAGTGGAGGCCATCTTCACCCAGGCTGTGTGTGTGTGCTGTATGTAGCTATAGTCCTGCCAATGGAGGCATCTTCACCCAGGCTGTGTGTGTGCTGTATGTACATGTAGCTATAGTCCTGCCAGTGAAGGCATCTTCACCCAGGATGTGTGTGTGCTGTATGTAGCTATAGTCCTGCCAGTGAAGGCATCTTCACCCAGGCTGTGTGTGTGCTGTATGTAGCTTTAGTCCTGCCAGTGGAGGCCATCTTCACCCAGGCTGTGTGTGTGCTGTATGTAGCTATTATAGTCATGCGTGGAGATACTTGTACACTTTGGCTCTCTCTCTCTTTACACACACTCACACATCTTTGCTTATCCCTGATGGTGCACTGTATTTGGGGGTGGCCGAGGGTGAGGGCTTGATGGTGCACTCTATTTGGGATGGGCAAAGGCTTGATGATATTTTCAGGTTTTGTTTGTTTTTAATTGCACAGGTGGAGAAGAGGACGATGATGACCCCCTTGAACCCTGAACCCATGTACTTATCATGCCCTAACATTCATGATGATTTTGACTTTTTATATTAAAGACTAGAGAGAGAACCTTTTACTGTATTGGCGTAAATGTTTTGTTTGTGTGTGCAAGGATAAATGTCAATGTCAAGATTGTGGAGGTCTTCAGAGTAGATGCTGCCATGTGGTGGAGTAGCATGATGGATTGTAGTGATGGTGGGGCACTGGGGAGAAGACAAGGTTAGAGTGAGGTGGTGCACTGGGGAGAAGACAAGGTTAGAGTGAGGTGGTGCACTGGGGAGAAGACAAGGTTAGAGTGAGGTGAGGCACTGGGGAGAAGACAAGGTTAGAGTGAGGTGGGGCACTGGGGAGAAGACAAGGTTAGAGTGAGGTGAGGCACTGGGGAGAAGACAAGGTTAGAGTGAGGTGGTGCACTGGGGAGAAGACAAGGTTAGAGTGAGGTGATGCACTGGGGAGAAGACAAGGTTAGAGTGAGGTGAGGCACTGGGGAGAAGACAAGGTTAGAGTGAGGTGGTGCACTGGGGAGAAGACAAGGTTAGAGTGAGGTGGGGCACTGGGGAGAAGACAAGGTTAGAGTGAGGTGAGGCACTGGGGAGAAGACAAGGTTAGAGTGAGGTGGTGCACTGGGGAGAAGACAAGGTTAGAGTGAGGTGGTGCACTGGGGAGAAGACAAGGTTAGAGTGAGGTGGTGCACTGGGGAGAAGACAAGGTTAGAGTGAGGTGGTGCACTGGGGAGAAGACAAGGTTAGAGTGAGGTGGTGCACTGGGGAGAAGACAAGGTTAGAGTGAGGTGAGGCACTGGGGAGAAGACAAGGTTAGAGTGAGGTGAGGCACTGGGGAGAAGACAAGGTTAGAGTGAGGTGTGCACTGGGGAGAAAACAAGGTTAGAGTGAGGTGGTGCACTGGGGAGAAGACAAGGTTAGAGTGAGGTGAGGCACTGGGGAGAAGACAAGGTTAGAGTGAGGTGGTGCACTGGGGAGAAGACAAGGTTAGAGTGAGGTGAGGCACTGGGGAGAAGACAAGGTTAGAGTGAGGTGAGGCACTGGGGAGAAGACAAGGTTAGAGTGAGGTGGTGCACTGGGGAGAAGACAAGGTTAGAGTGAGGTGGAGCACTGAGGAGAAGACAAGGTTAGAGTGAGGTGGTGCACTGGGGAGAAGACAAGGTTAGAGTGAGGTGGAGCACTGGGGAGAAGACAAGGTTAGAGTGAGGTGAGGCACTGGGGAGAAGACAAGGTTAGAGTGAGGTGGGGCACTGGGGAGAAGACAAGGTTAGAGTGAGGTGAGGCACTGGGGAGAAGACAAGGTTAGAGTGAGGTGAGGTACTGGGGAGAAGACAAGGTTAGAGTGAGGTGGGGCACTGGGGAGAAGACAAGGTTAGAGTGAGGTGGTGCACTGGGGAGAAGACAAGGTTAGAGTGAGGTGGAGCACTGGGGAGAAGACAAGGTTAGAGTGAGGTGGGGCACTGGGGAGAAGACAAGGTTAGAGTGAGGTGAGGCACTGGGGAGAAGACAAGGTTAGAGTGAGGTGGTGCACTGGGGAGAAGACAAGGTTAGAGTGAGGTGGAGCACTGGGGAGAAGACAAGGTTAGAGTGAGGTGGTGCACTGGGGAGAAGACAAGGTTAGAGTGAGGTGTGGCACTGGGGAGAAGACAAGGTTAGAGTGAGGTGAGGCACTGGGGAGAAGACAAGGTTAGAGTGAGGTGAGGCACTGGGGAGAAGAAAAGGTTAGAGTGAGGTGGTGCACTGGGGAGAAGACAAGGTTAGAGTGAGGTGAGGCACTGGGGAGAAGACAAGGTTAGAGTGAGGTGGTGCACTGGGGAGAAGACAAGGTTAGAGTGAGGTGAGGCACTGGGGAGAAGACAAGGTTAGAGTGAGGTGAGGCACTGGGGAGAAGACAAGGTTAGAGTGAGGTGGAGCACTGGGGAGAAGACAAGGTTAGAGTGAGGTGGTGCACTGGGGAGAAGACAAGGTTAGAGTGAGGTGGAGCACTGGGGAGAAGACAAGGTTAGAGTGAGGTGAGCACTGGGGAGAAGACAAGGTTAGAGTGAGGTGGGGCACTGGGGAGAAGACAAGGTTAGTGTGAGGTGGTGCACTGGGGAGAAGACAAGGTTAGAGTGAGGTGGAGCACTGGGGAGAAGACAAGGTTAGAGTGAGGTGAGGCACTGGGGAGAAGACAAGGTTAGAGTGAGGTGAGGCACTGGGGAGAAGACAAGGTTAGAGTGAGGTGAGGCACTGGGGAGAAGACAAGGTTAGAGTGAGGTGGTGCACTGGGGAGAAGACAAGGTTAGAGTGAGGTGGTGCACTGGGGAGAAGACAAGGTTAGAGTGAGGTGAGGCACTGGGGAGAAGACAAGGTTAGAGTGAGGTGGTGCACTGGGGAGAAGACAAGGTTAGAGTGAGGTGGGGCACTGGGGAGAAGACAAGGTTAGAGTGAGGTGGAGCACTGGGTAGAAGACAAGGTTAGAGTGAGGTGTGGCACTGGGGAGAAGACAAGGTTAGAGTGAGGTGGGGCACTGGGGAGAAGACAAGGTTAGAGTGAGGTGGAGCACTGGGGAGAAGACAAGGTTAGAGTGAGGTGGAGCACTGGGGAGAAGACAAGGTTAGAGTGAGGTGAGGCACTGGGGAGAAGACAAGGTTAGAGTGAGGTGAGGCACTGGGGAGAAGACAAGGTTAGAGTGAGGTGGGGCACTGGGGAGAAGACAAGGTTAGAGTGAGGTGAGGCACTGGGGAGAAGACAAGGTTAGAGTGAGGTGAGGCACTGGGGAGAAGACAAGGTTAGAGTGAGGTGTGGCACTGGGGAGAAGACAAGGTTAGAGTGAGGTGGGGCACTGGGGAGAAGACAAGGTTAGAGTGAGGTGGAGCACTGGGGAGAAGACAAGGTTAGAGTGAGGTGGTGCACTGGGGAGAAGACAAGGTTAGAGTGAGGTGGAGCACTGGGGAGAAGACAAGGTTAGAGTGAGGTGGTGCACTGGGGAGAAGACAAGGTTAGAGTGAGGTGAGGCACTGGGGAGAAGACAAGGTTAGAGTGAGGTGAGGCACTGGGGAGAAGACAAGGTTAGAGTGAGGTGGAGCACTGGGGAGAAGACAAGGTTAGAGTGAGGTGAGGCACTGGGGAGAAGACAAGGTTAGAGTGAGGTGAGGCACTGGGGAGAAGACAAGGTTAGAGTGAGGTGACGCACTGGGGAGAAGACAAGGTTAGAGTGAGGTGGAGCACTGGGGAGAAGACAAGGTTAGAGTGAGGTGAGGCACTGGGGAGAAGACAAGGTTAGAGTTAGGTGTGGCACTGGGGAGAAGACAAGGTTAGAGTGAGGTGGTGCACTGGGGAGAAGACAAGGTTAGAGTGAGGTGAGGCACTGGGGGAAGACAAGGTTAGAGTGAGGTGGGGCACTGGGGAGAAGACAAGGTTAGAGTGAGGTGAGGCACTGGGGAGAAGACAAGGTTAGAGTGAGGTGAGGCACTGGGTAGAAGACAAGGTTAGAGTGAGGTGGAGCACTGGGGAGAAGACAAGGTTAGAGTGAGGTGGTGCACTGGGGAGAAGACAAGGTTAGAGTGAGGTGAGGCACTGGGGAGAAGACAAGGTTAGAGTGAGGTGAGGCACTGGGGAGAAGACAAGGTTAGAGGTAGGTGGTGCACTGGGGAGAAGACAAGGTTAGAGTGAGATGGGGTACTGGGGAGAAGACAAGGTTAGAGTGAGGTGGGGCACTGGGGAGAAGACTAGGTTAGAGTGAGGTGGGGTACTGGGGAGAAGACAAGGTTAGAGTGAGGTGGTGCACTGGGGAGAAGACAAGGTTAGAGTGAGGTGGGGTACTGGGGAGAAGACAAGGTTAGAGTGAGGTGTGGCACTGGGGAGAAGACAAGGTTAGAGTGAGGTGAGGCACTGGGGAGAAGACAAGGTTAGAGTGAGGTGGGGTACTGGGGAGAAGACAAGGTTAGAGTGAGGTGGTGCACTGGGGAGAAGACAAGGTTAGAGTGAGGTGGTGCACTGGGGAGAAGACAAGGTTAGAGTGAGGTGAGGCACTGGGGAGAAGACAAGGTTAGAGTGTGGTGGTGCACTGGGGAGAAGACAAGGTTAGAGTGAGGTGAGGCACTGGGGAGAAGACAAGGTTAGAGTGAGGTGAGGCACTGGGGAGAAGACAAGGTTAGAGTGAGGTGAGGCACTGGGGAGAAGACAAGGTTAGAGTGAGGTGAGGCACTGGGGAGAAGACAAGGTTAGAGTGAGGTGAGACACTGGGGAGAAGACAAGGTTAGAGTGAGGTGAGGCACTGGGGAGAAGACAAGGTTAGAGTGAGGTGAGGCACTGGGGAGAAGACAAGGTTAGAATGAGGTGGGGCACTGGGGAGAAGACAAGGTTAGAGTGAGGTGGAGCACTGGGGAGAAGACAAGGTTAGAGTGAGGTGGGGTACTGGGGAGAAGACAAGGTTAGAGTGAGGTGGGGCACTGGGGAGAAGACAAGGTTAGAGTGAGGTGGTGCACTGGGGAGAAGACAAGGTTAGAGTGAGGTTGGGCACTGGGGAGAAGACAAGGTTAGAGTGAGGTGGTGCACTGGGGAGAAGACAAGGTTAGAGTGAGGTGGGGTACTGGGGAGAAGACAAGGTTAGAGTGAGGTGTGGCATTGGGGAGAAGACAAGGTTAGAGTGAGGTGAGGCACTGGGGAGAAGACAAGGTTAGAGTGAGGTGGGGTACTGGGGAGAAGACAAGGTTAGAGTGAGGTGAGGCACTGGGGAGAAGCAAGGTTAGAGTGAGGTGGTGCACTGGGGAGAAGACAAGGTTAGAGTGAGGTGGTGCACTGGGGAGAAGACAAGGTTAGAGTGAGGTGGAGCACTGGGGAGAAGACAAGGTTAGAGTGAGGTGGTGCACTGGGGAGAAGACAAGGTTAGAGTGAGGTGGAGCACTGGGGAGAAGACAAGGTTAGAGTGAGGTGGTGCACTGGGGAGAAGACAAGGTTAGAGTGAGGTGAGGCACTGGGGAGAAGACAAGGTTAGAGTGAGGTGAGGCACTGGGGAGAAGACAAGGTTAGAGTGAGGTGAGGCACTGGGGAGAAGACAAGGTTAGAGTGAGGTGGAGCACTGGGGAGAAGACAAGGTTAGAGTGAGGTGAGGCACTGGGGAGAAGACAAGGTTAGAGTGAGGTGAGGCACTGGGGAGAAGACAAGGTTAGAGTGAGGTGGGGCACTGGGGAGAAGACAAGGTTAGAGTGAGGTGAGGCACTGGGGAGAAGACAAGGTAAGAGTGAGGTGAGGCACTGGGGAGAAGACAAGGTTAGAGTGAGGTGGTGCACTGGGGAGAAGACAAGGTTAGAGTGAGGTGGAGCACTGGGGAGAAGACAAGGTTAGAGTGAGGTGAGGCACTGGGGAGAAGACAAGGTTAGAGTGAGGTGGTGCACTGGGGAGAAGACAAGGTTAGAGTGAGGTGAGGCACTGGGGAGAAGACAAGGTTAGAGTGAGGTGAGGCACTGGGGAGAAGACAAGGTTAGAGTGAGGTGGAGCACTGGGGAGAAGACAAGGTTAGAGTGAGGTGGAGCACTGGGGAGAAGACAAGGTTAGAGTGAGGTGTGGCACTGGGGAGAAGACAAGGTTAGAGTGAGGTGGGGCACTGGGGAGAAGACAAGGTTAGAGTGAGGTGAGGCACTGGGGAGAAGACAAGGTTAGAGTGAGGTGGGGCACTGGGGAGAAGACAAGGTTAGAGTGAGGTGAGGCACTGGGGAGAAGACAAGGTTAGAGTGAGGTGGGGCACTGGGGAGAAGACAAGGTTAGAGTGAGGTGGTGCACTGGGGAGAAGACAAGGTTAGAGTGAGGTGGGGCACTGGGGAGAAGACAAGGTTAGAGTGAGGTGGTGCACTGGGGAGAAGACAAGGTTAGAGTGAGGTGGTGTACTGGGGAGAAGACAAGGTTAGAGTGAGGTGAGGCACTGGGGAGAAGACAAGGTTAGAGTGAGGTGTGGCACTGGGGAGAAGACAAGGTTAGAGTGAGGTGAGGCACTGGGGAGAAGACAAGGTTAGAGTGAGGTGGAGCACTGGGGAGAAGACAAGGTTAGAGTGAGGTGAGGCACTGGGGAGAAGACAAGGTTAGAGTGAGGTGGGGCACTGGGGAGAAGACAAGGTTAGAGTGAGGTGAGGCACTGGGGAGAAGACAAGGTTAGAGTGAGGTGAGGCACTGGGGAGAAGACAAGGTTAGAGTGAGGTGAGGCACTGGGGAGAAGACAAGGTTAGAGTGAGGTGAGGCACTGGGGAGAAGACAAGGTTAGAGTGAGGTGGGGCACTGCGGAGAAGACAAGGTTAGAGTGAGGTGGTGCACTGGGGAGAAGACAAGGTTAGAGTGAGGTGAGGCACTGGGGAGAAGACAAGGTTAGAGTGAGGTGGGGCACTGGGGAGAAGACAAGGTTAGAGTGAGGTGGTGCACTGGGGAGAAGACAAGGTTAGAGTGAGGTGGAGCACTGGGGAGAAGACAAGGTTAGAGTGAGGTGGTGCACTGGGGAGAAGACAAGGTTAGAGTGAGGTGGTGCACTGGGGAGAAGACAAGGTTAGAGTGAGGTGGAGCACTGGGGAGAAGACAAGGTTAGAGTGAGGTGGTGCACTGGGGAGAAGACAAGGTTAGAGTGAGGTGAGGCACTGGGGAGAAGACAAGGTTAGAGTGAGGTGGGCACTGGGGAGAAGACAAGGTTAGAGTGAGGTGAGGCACTGGGGAGAAGACAAGGTTAGAGTGAGGTGAGGCACTGGGGAGAAGACAAGGTTAGAGTGAGGTGGAGCACTGGGGAGAAGACAAGGTTAGAGTGAGGTGGTGCACTGGGGAGAAGACAAGGTTAGAGTGAGGTGGAGCACTGGGGAGAAGACAAGGTTAGAGTGATGTGAGCACTGGGGAGAAGACAAGGTTAGAGTGAGGTGGGGCACTGGGGAGAAGACAAGGTTAGTGTGAGGTGGTGCACTGGGGAGAAGACAAGGTTAGAGTGAGGTGGAGCACTGGGGAGAAGACAAGGTTAGAGTGATGTGAGCACTGGGGAGAAGACAAGGTTAGAGTGAGGTGGGGCACTGGGGAGAAGACAAGGTTAGTGTGAGGTGGTGCACTGGGGAGAAGACAAGGTTAGAGTGAGGTGGAGCACTGGGGAGAAGACAAGGTTAGAGTGAGGTGAGGCACTGGGGAGAAGACAAGGTTAGAGTGAGGTGAGGCACTGGGGAGAAGACAAGGTTAGAGTGAGGTGAGGCACTGGGGAGAAGACAAGGTTAGAGTGAGGTGGTGCACTGGGGAGAAGACAAGGTTAGAGTGAGGTGGTGCACTGGGGAGAAGACAAGGTTAGAGTGAGGTGAGGCACTGGGGAGAAGACAAGGTTAGAGTGAGGTGGTGCACTGGGGAGAAGACAAGGTTAGAGTGAGGTGGGGCACTGGGGAGAAGACAAGGTTAGAGTGAGGTGGAGCACTGGGTAGAAGACAAGGTTAGAGTGAGGTGTGGCACTGGGGAGAAGACAAGGTTAGAGTGAGGTGGGGCACTGGGGAGAAGACAAGGTTAGAGTGAGGTGGAGCACTGGGGAGAAGACAAGGTTAGAGTGAGGTGAGGCACTGGGGAGAAGACAAGGTTAGAGTGAGGTGAGGCACTGGGGAGAAGACAAGGTTAGAGTGAGGTGGGGCACTGGGGAGAAGACAAGGTTAGAGTGAGGTGAGGCACTGGGGAGAAGACAAGGTTAGAGTGAGGTGAGGCACTGGGGAGAAGACAAGGTTAGAGTGAGGTGAGACACTGGGGAGAAGACAAGGTTAGAGTGAGGTGAGGCACTGGGGAGAAGACAAGGTTAGAGTGAGGTGAGGCACTGGGGAGAAGACAAGGTTAGAATGAGGTGGGGCACTGGGGAGAAGACAAGGTTAGAGTGAGGTGGAGCACTGGGGAGAAGACAAGGTTAGAGTGAGGTGGGGTACTGGGGAGAAGACAAGGTTAGAGTGAGGTGGGGCACTGGGGAGAAGACAAGGTTAGAGTGAGGTGGTGCACTGGGGAGAAGACAAGGTTAGAGTGAGGTGGGGCACTGGGGAGAAGACAAGGTTAGAGTGAGGTGGTGCACTGGGGAGAAGACAAGGTTAGAGTGAGGTGGGGTACTGGGGAGAAGACAAGGTTAGAGTGAGGTGTGGCATTGGGGAGAAGACAAGGTTAGAGTGAGGTGAGGCACTGGGGAGAAGACAAGGTTAGAGTGAGGTGGGGTACTGGGGAGAAGACAAGGTTAGAGTGAGGTGAGGCACTGGGGAGAAGACAAGGTTAGAGTGAGGTGGTGCACTGGGGAGAAGACAAGGTTAGAGTGAGGTGGTGCACTGGGGAGAAGACAAGGTTAGAGTGAGGTGGAGCACTGGGGAGAAGACAAGGTTAGAGTGAGGTGGTGCACTGGGGAGAAGACAAGGTTAGAGTGAGGTGGAGCACTGGGGAGAAGACAAGGTTAGAGTGTGGTGGAGCACTGGGGAGAAGACAAGGTTAGAGTGAGGTGAGGCACTGGGGAGAAGACAAGGTTAGAGTGAGGTGGAGCACTGGGGAGAAGACAAGGTTAGAGTGAGGTGAGGCACTGGGGAGAAGACAAGGTTAGAGTGAGGTGGGGCACTGGGGAGAAGACAAGGTTAGAGTGAGGTGAGGCACTGGGGAGAAGACAAGGTTAGAGTGAGGTGAGGCACTGGGGAGAAGACAAGGTTAGAGTGAGGTGAGGCACTGGGGAGAAGACAAGGTTAGAGTGAGGTGAGGCACTGGGGAGAAGACAAGGTTAGAGTGAGGTGGGGCACTGCGGAGAAGACAAGGTTAGAGTGAGGTGGTGCACTGGGGAGAAGACAAGGTTAGAGTGAGGTGAGGCACTGGGGAGAAGACAAGGTTAGAGTGAGGTGGGGCACTGGGGAGAAGACAAGGTTAGAGTGAGGTGGTGCACTGGGGAGAAGACAAGGTTAGAGTGAGGTGGAGCACTGGGGAGAAGACAAGGTTAGAGTGAGGTGGTGCACTGGGGAGAAGACAAGGTTAGAGTGAGGTGAGGCACTGGGGAGAAGACAAGGTTAGAGTGAGGTGGGCACTGGGGAGAAGACAAGGTTAGAGTGAGGTGAGGCACTGGGGAGAAGACAAGGTTAGAGTGAGGTGAGGCACTGGGGAGAAGACAAGGTTAGAGTGAGGTGGAGCACTGGGGAGAAGACAAGGTTAGAGTGAGGTGGTGCACTGGGGAGAAGACAAGGTTAGAGTGAGGTGGAGCACTGGGGAGAAGACAAGGTTAGAGTGATGTGAGCACTGGGGAGAAGACAAGGTTAGAGTGAGGTGGGGCACTGGGGAGAAGACAAGGTTAGTGTGAGGTGGTGCACTGGGGAGAAGACAAGGTTAGAGTGAGGTGGAGCACTGGGGAGAAGACAAGGTTAGAGTGAGGTGAGGCACTGGGGAGAAGACAAGGTTAGAGTGAGGTGAGGCACTGGAGAGAAGACAAGGTTAGAGTGAGGTGAGGCACTGGGGAGAAGACAAGGTTAGAGTGAGGTGGTGCACTGGGGAGAAGACAAGGTTAGAGTGAGGTGG
>JAQNBH010000005.1:676976-792873 GCA_028752905.1 Cladorhizidae sp. MBARI D1340-BT2
TTAGAGTGAGGTGGGGCACTGGGGAGAAGACAAGGTTAGAGTGAGGTGGTGCACTGGGGAGAAGACAAGGTTAGAGTGAGGTGAGGCACTGGGGAGAAGACAAGGTTAGAGTGAGGTGGGCACTGGGGAGAAGACAAGGTTAGAGTGAGGTGGTGCACTGGGGAGAAGACAAGGTTAGAGTGAGGTGAGGCACTGGGAGAAGACAAGGTTAGAGTGAGGTGGGGCACTGGGGAGAAGACAAGGTTAGAGTGAGGTGGTGCACTGGGGAGAAGACAAGGTTAGAGTGAGGTGAGGCACTGGGGAGAAGACAAGGTTAGAGTGAGGTGGTGCACTGGGGAGAAGACAAGGTTAGAGTGAGGTGAGGCACTGGGGAGAAGACAAGGTTAGAGTGAGGTGGGGCACTGGGGAGAAGACAAGGTTAGAGTGAGGTGAGGCACTGGGGAGAAGACAAGGTTAGAGTGAGGTGTGGCACTGGGAGAAGACAAGGTTAGAGTGAGGTGGAGCACTGGGGAGAAGACAAGGTTAGAGTGAGGTGGTGCACTGGGGAGAAGACAAGGTTAGAGTGAGGTGAGGCACTGGGAGAAGACAAGGTTAGAGTGAGGTGGAGCACTGGGGAGAAGACAAGGTTAGAGTGAGGTGGAGCACTGGGGAGAAGACAAGGTTAGAGTGAGGTGGTGCACTGGGGAGAAGACAAGGTTAGAGTGAGGTGGAGCACTGGGGAGAAGACAAGGTTAGAGTGAGGTGGTGCACTGGGGAGAAGACAAGGTTAGAGTGAGGTGTGGCACTGGGGAGAAGACAAGGTTAGAGTGAGGTGGTGCACTGGGGAGAAGACAAGGTTAGAGTGAGGTGGAGCACTGGGAGAAGACAAGGTTAGAGTGAGGTGGTGCACTGGGGAGAAGACAAGGTTAGAGTGAGGTGGGCACTGGGGAGAAGACAAGGTTAGAGTGAGGTGGAGCACTGGGAGAAGACAAGGTTAGAGTGAGGTGTGGCACTGGGGAGAAGACAAGGTTAGAGTGAGGTGGTGCACTGGGGAGAAGACAAGGTTAGAGTGAGGTGTGGCACTGGGGAGAAGACAAGGTTAGAGTGAGGTGGTGCACTGGGGAGAAGACAAGGTTAGAGTGAGGTGGTGCACTGGGGAGAAGACAAGGTTAGAGTGAGGTGAGGCACTGTGCTGGGAGAAGACAAGGTTAGAGTGAGGTGGAGCACTGGGGAGAAGACAAGGTTAGAGTGAGGTGGTGCACTGGGGAGAAGACAAGGTTAGAGTGAGGTGGTGCACTGGGGAGAAGACAAGGTTAGAGTGAGGTGGTGCACTGGGGAGAAGACAAGGTTAGAGTGAGGTGGGGCACTGGGGAGAAGACAAGGTTAGAGTGAGGTGGTGCACTGGGGAGAAGACAAGGTTAGAGTGAGGTGGGGCACTGGGGAGAAGACAAGGTTAGAGTGAGGTGGTGCACTGGGGAGAAGACAAGGTTAGAGTGAGGTGAGGCACTGGGGAGAAGACAAGGTTAGAGTGAGGTGGGGCACTGGGGAGAAGACAAGGTTAGAGTGAGGTGGTGCACTGGGGAGAAGACAAGGTTAGAGTGAGGTGAGGCACTGGGGAGAAGACAAGGTTAGAGTGAGGTGGTGCACTGGGGAGAAGACAAGGTTAGAGTGAGGTGGGGCACTGGGGAGAAGACAAGGTTAGAGTGAGGTGTGGCACTGGGAGAAGACAAGGTTAGAGTGAGGTGAGGCACTGGGGAGAAGACAAGGTTAGAGTGAGGTGGGGCACTGGGGAGAAGACAAGGTTAGAGTGAGGTGAGGCACTGGGGAGAAGACAAGGTTAGAGTGAGGTGGGGTACTGGGGAGAAGACAAGGTTAGAGTGAGGTGGGGCACTGGGGAGAAGACAAGGTTAGAGTGAGGTGGGGTACTGGGGAGAAGACAAGGTTAGAGTGAGGTGGTGCACTGGGGAGAAGACAAGGTTAGAGTGAGGTGGGGTACTGGGGAGAAGACAAGGTTAGAGTGAGGTGTGGCACTGGGGAGAAGACAAGGTTAGAGTGAGGTGGGGCACTGGGGAGAAGACAAGGTTAGAGTGAGGTGAGGCACTGGGGAGAAGACAAGGTTAGAGTGAGGTGGGGCACTGGGGAGAAGACAAGGTTAGAGTGAGGTGAGGCACTGGGGAGAAGACAAGGTTAGAGTGAGGTGGGGCACTGGGAGAAGACAAGGTTAGAGTGAGGTGGTGCACTGGGGAGAAGACAAGGTTAGAGTGAGGTGGGGCACTGGGGAGAAGACAAGGTTAGAGTGAGGTGAGGCACTGGGAGAAGACAGAGGAGGTGGCCTGAGACAAGTTAGAGTGAGGTGGGCACTGGGGAGAAGACAAGGTTAGAGTGAGGTGAGGCACTGGGGAGAAGACAAGGTTAGAGTGAGGTGAGGCACTGGGGAGAAGACAAGGTTAGAGTGAGGTGGAGCACTGGGGAGAAGACAAGGTTAGAGTGAGGTGGAGCACTGGGGAGAAGACAAGGTTAGAGTGAGGTGTGGCACTGGGGAGAAGACAAGGGTTAGTGTGAGGTGGGGCACTGGGGAGAAGACAAGGTTAGAGTGAGGTGAGGCACTGGGGAGAAGACAAGGTTAGAGTGAGGTGGGGCACTGGGGAGAAGACAAGGTTAGAGTGAGGTGAGGCACTGGGGAGAAGACAAGGTTAGAGTGAGGTGGGGCACTGGGGAGAAGACAAGGTTAGAGTGAGGTGGTGCACTGGGGAGAAGACAAGGTTAGAGTGAGGTGGGGCACTGGGGAGAAGACAAGGTTAGAGTGAGGTGGAGCACTGGGGAGAAGACAAGGTTAGAGTGAGGTGGTGTACTGGGGAGAAGACAAGGTTAGAGTGAGGTGAGGCACTGGGGAGAAGACAAGGTTAGAGTGAGGTGTGGCACTGGGGAGAAGACAAGGTTAGAGTGAGGTGAGGCACTGGGGAGAAGACAAGGTTAGAGTGAGGTGGAGCACTGGGGAGAAGACAAGGTTAGAGTGAGGTGGGGCACTGGGGAGAAGACAAGGTTAGAGTGAGGTGGTGCACTGGGGAGAAGACAAGGTTAGAGTGAGGTGGAGCACTGAGGAGAAGACAAGGTTAGAGTGAGGTGGTGCACTGGGGAGAAGACAAGGTTAGAGTGAGGTGAGGCACTGGGGAGAAGACAAGGTTAGAGTGAGGTGGGCACTGGGGAGAAGACAAGGTTAGAGTGAGGTGTGGCACTGGGGAGAAGACAGGGTTAGAGTGAGGTGGGGCACTGGGGAGAAGACAAGGTTAGAGTGAGGTGAGGCACTGGGGAGAAGACAAGGTTAGAGTGAGGTGGGGCACTTGGGAGAAGACAAGGTTAGAGTGAGGTGAGGCACTGGGGAGAAGACAAGGTTAGAGTGAGGTGGGGCACTGGGGAGAAGACAAGGTTAGAGTGAGGTGGTGCACTGGGGAGAAGACAAGGTTAGAGTGAGGTGGGGCACTGGGGAGAAGACAAGGTTAGAGTGAGGTGGAGCACTGGGGAGAAGACAAGGTTAGAGTGAGGTGGTGTACTGGGGAGAAGACAAGGTTAGAGTGAGGTGAGGCACTGGGGAGAAGACAAGGTTAGAGTGAGGTGTGGCACTGGGGAGAAGACAAGGTTAGAGTGAGGTGAGGCACTGGGGAGAAGACAAGGTTAGAGTGAGGTGGAGCACTGGGGAGAAGACAAGGTTAGAGTGAGGTGGGGCACTGGGGAGAAGACAAGGTTAGAGTGAGGTGGTGCACTGGGGAGAAGACAAGGTTAGAGTGAGGTGAGGCACTGGGGAGAAGACAAGGTTAGAGTGAGGTGGGGCACTGGGGAGAAGACAAGGTTAGAGTGAGGTGAGGCACTGGGGAGAAGACAAGGTTAGAGTGAGGTGAGGCACTGGGGAGAAGACAAGGTTAGAGTGAGGTGAGGCACTGGGGAGAAGACAAGGTTAGAGTGAGGTGAGGCACTGGGGAGAAGACAAGGTTAGAGTGAGGTGGGGCACTGCGGAGAAGACAAGGTTAGAGTGAGGTGGTGCACTGGGGAGAAGACAAGGTTAGAGTGAGGTGAGGCACTGGGGAGAAGACAAGGTTAGAGTGAGGTGGGGCACTGGGGAGAAGACAAGGTTAGAGTGAGGTGGGGCACTGGGGAGAAGACAAGGTTAGAGTGAGGTGGAGCACTGAGGAGAAGACAAGGTTAGAGTGAGGTGGTGCACTGGGGAGAAGACAAGGTTAGAGTGAGGTGAGGCACTGGGGAGAAGACAAGGTTAGAGTGAGGTGGGCACTGGGGAGAAGACAAGGTTAGAGTGAGGTGAGGCACTGGGGAGAAGACAAGGTTAGAGTGTGGTGGAGCACTGGGGAGAAGACAAGGTTAGAGTGAGGTGAGGCACTGGGGAGAAGACAAGGTTAGAGTGTGGTGGAGCACTGGGGAGAAGACAAGGTTAGAGTGAGGTGAGGCACTGGGGAGAAGACAAGGTTAGAGTGAGGTGGTGCACTGGGGAGAAGACAAGGTTAGAGTGAGGTGTGGCACTGGGGAGAAGACAAGGTTAGAGTGAGGTGGGGCACTGGGGAGAAGACAAGGTTAGAGTGAGGTGAGGCACTGGGGAGAAGACAAGGTTAGAGTGAGGTGGGGCACTGGGGAGAAGACAAGGTTAGAGTGAGGTGGAGCACTGGGGAGAAGACAAGGTTAGAGTGAGGTGGTGCACTGGGGAGAAGACAAGGTTAGAGTGAGGTGGTGCACTGGGGAGAAGACAAGGTTAGAGTGAGGTGAGGCACTGGGGAGAAGAAAAGGTTAGAGTGAGGTGGGGCACTGGGGAGAAGACAAGGTTAGAGTGAGGTGGGGCACTGGGGAGAAGACAAGGTTAGAGTGAGGTGGTGCACTGGGGAGAAGACAAGGTTAGAGTGAGGTGGGGCACTGGGGAGAAGACAAGGTTGGAGTGAGGTGGTGCACTGGGGAGAAGACAAGGTTAGAGTGAGGTGAGGCACTGGGGAGAAGACAAGGTTAGAGTGAGGTGGGGCACTGGGGAGAAGACAAGGTTAGAGTGAGGTGGTGCACTGGGGAGAAGACAAGGTTAGAGTGAGGTGAGGCACTGGGGAGAAGACAAGGTTAGAGTGAGGTGGGGCACTGGGGAGAAGACAAGGTTAGAGTGAGGTGGTGCACTGGGGAGAAGACAAGGTTAGAGTGAGGTGAGGCACTGGGGAGAAGACAAGGTTAGAGTGAGGTGGTGCACTGGGGAGAAGACAAGGTTAGAGTGAGGTGAGGCACTGGGGAGAAGACAAGGTTAGAGTGAGGTGGGGCACTGGGGAGAAGACAAGGTTAGAGTGAGGTGAGGCACTGGGGAGAAGACAAGGTTAGAGTGAGGTGTGGCACTGGGGAGAAGACAAGGTTAGAGTGAGGTGGAGCACTGGGGAGAAGACAAGGTTAGAGTGAGGTGGTGCACTGGGGAGAAGACAAGGTTAGAGTGAGGTGGTGCACTGGGGAGAAGACAAGGTTAGAGTGAGGTGGTGCACTGGGGAGAAGACAAGGTTAGAGTGAGGTGGGGCACTGGGGAGAAGACAAGGTTAGAGTGAGGTGGTGCACTGGGGAGAAGACAAGGTTAGAGTGAGGTGGGGCACTGGGGAGAAGACAAGGTTAGAGTGAGGTGGTGCACTGGGGAGAAGACAAGGTTAGAGTGAGGTGAGGCACTGGGGAGAAGACAAGGTTAGAGTGAGGTGGGGCACTGGGGAGAAGACAAGGTTAGAGTGAGGTGGTGCACTGGGGAGAAGACAAGGTTAGAGTGAGGTGAGGCACTGGGGAGAAGACAAGGTTAGAGTGAGGTGGGGTACTGGGGAGAAGACAAGGTTAGAGTGAGGTGTGGCACTGGGGAGAAGACAAGGTTAGAGTGAGGTGAGGCACTGGGGAGAAGACAAGGTTAGAGTGAGGTGGGGTACTGGGGAGAAGACAAGGTTAGAGTGAGGTGAGGCACTGGGGAGAAGACAAGGTTAGAGTGAGGTGGGGTACTGGGGAGAAGACAAGGTTAGAGTGAGGTGGGGCACTGGGGAGAAGACAAGGTTAGAGTGAGGTGGGGTACTGGGGAGAAGACAAGGTTAGAGTGAGGTGGTGCACTGGGGAGAAGACAAGGTTAGAGTGAGGTGGGGTACTGGGGAGAAGACAAGGTTAGAGTGAGGTGTGGCACTGGGGAGAAGACAAGGTTAGAGTGAGGTGGGGCACTGGGGAGAAGACAAGGTTAGAGTGAGGTGAGGCACTGGGGAGAAGACAAGGTTAGAGTGAGGTGGGGCACTGGGGAGAAGACAAGGTTAGAGTGAGGTGAGGCACTGGGGAGAAGACAAGGTTAGAGTGAGGTGGGGCACTGGGGAGAAGACAAGGTTAGAGTGAGGTGGTGCACTGGGGAGAAGACAAGGTTAGAGTGAGGTGGGGCACTGGGGAGAAGACAAGGTTAGAGTGAGGTGAGGCACTGGGGAGAAGACAAGGTTAGAGTGAGGTGGTGCACTGGGGAGAAGACAAGGTTAGAGTGAGGTGAGGCACTGGGGAGAAGACAAGGTTAGAGTGAGGTGAGGCACTGGGGAGAAGACAAGGTTAGAGTGAGGTGGAGCACTGGGGAGAAGACAAGGTTAGAGTGAGGTGGAGCACTGGGGAGAAGACAAGGTTAGAGTGAGGTGTGGCACTGGGGAGAAGACAGGGTTAGAGTGAGGTGGGGCACTGGGGAGAAGACAAGGTTAGAGTGAGGTGAGGCACTGGGGAGAAGACAAGGTTAGAGTGAGGTGGGGCACTGGGGAGAAGACAAGGTTAGAGTGAGGTGAGGCACTGGGGAGAAGACAAGGTTAGAGTGAGGTGGGGCACTGGGGAGAAGACAAGGTTAGAGTGAGGTGGTGCACTGGGGAGAAGACAAGGTTAGAGTGAGGTGGGGCACTGGGGAGAAGACAAGGTTAGAGTGAGGTGGAGCACTGGGGAGAAGACAAGGTTAGAGTGAGGTGGTGTACTGGGGAGAAGACAAGGTTAGAGTGAGGTGAGGCACTGGGGAGAAGACAAGGTTAGAGTGAGGTGTGGCACTGGGGAGAAGACAAGGTTAGAGTGAGGTGAGGCACTGGGGAGAAGACAAGGTTAGAGTGAGGTGGAGCACTGGGGAGAAGACAAGGTTAGAGTGAGGTGGGGCACTGGGGAGAAGACAAGGTTAGAGTGAGGTGGTGCACTGGGGAGAAGACAAGGTTAGAGTGAGGTGAGGCACTGGGGAGAAGACAAGGTTAGAGTGAGGTGGGGCACTGGGGAGAAGACAAGGTTAGAGTGAGGTGAGGCACTGGGGAGAAGACAAGGTTAGAGTGAGGTGAGGCACTGGGGAGAAGACAAGGTTAGAGTGAGGTGAGGCACTGGGGAGAAGACAAGGTTAGAGTGAGGTGAGGCACTGGGGAGAAGACAAGGTTAGAGTGAGGTGGGGCACTGCGGAGAAGACAAGGTTAGAGTGAGGTGGTGCACTGGGGAGAAGACAAGGTTAGAGTGAGGTGAGGCACTGGGGAGAAGACAAGGTTAGAGTGAGGTGGGGCACTGGGGAGAAGACAAGGTTAGAGTGAGGTGGAGCACTGGGGAGAAGACAAGGTTAGAGTGAGGTGGAGCACTGAGGAGAAGACAAGGTTAGAGTGAGGTGGTGCACTGGGGAGAAGACAAGGTTAGAGTGAGGTGAGGCACTGGGGAGAAGACAAGGTTAGAGTGAGGTGGGCACTGGGGAGAAGACAAGGTTAGAGTGAGGTGTGGCACTGGGGAGAAGACAGGGTTAGAGTGAGGTGGGGCACTGGGGAGAAGACAAGGTTAGAGTGAGGTGAGGCACTGGGGAGAAGACAAGGTTAGAGTGAGGTGGGGCACTGGGGAGAAGACAAGGTTAGAGTGAGGTGAGGCACTGGGGAGAAGACAAGGTTAGAGTGAGGTGGGGCACTGGGGAGAAGACAAGGTTAGAGTGAGGTGGTGCACTGGGGAGAAGACAAGGTTAGAGTGAGGTGGGGCACTGGGGAGAAGACAAGGTTAGAGTGAGGTGGAGCACTGGGGAGAAGACAAGGTTAGAGTGAGGTGGTGTACTGGGGAGAAGACAAGGTTAGAGTGAGGTGAGGCACTGGGGAGAAGACAAGGTTAGAGTGAGGTGTGGCACTGGGGAGAAGACAAGGTTAGAGTGAGGTGAGGCACTGGGGAGAAGACAAGGTTAGAGTGAGGTGGAGCACTGGGGAGAAGACAAGGTTAGAGTGAGGTGGGGCACTGCGGAGAAGACAAGGTTAGAGTGAGGTGGTGCACTGGGGAGAAGACAAGGTTAGAGTGAGGTGAGGCACTGGGGAGAAGACAAGGTTAGAGTGAGGTGGGGCACTGGGGAGAAGACAAGGTTAGAGCGAGGTGGAGCACTGGGGAGAAGACAAGGTTAGAGTGAGGTGGAGCACTGAGGAGAAGACAAGGTTAGAGTGAGGTGGTGCACTGGGGAGAAGACAAGGTTAGAGTGAGGTGAGGCACTGGGGAGAAGACAAGGTTAGAGTGAGGTGGGCACTGGGGAGAAGACAAGGTTAGAGTGAGGTGAGGCACTGGGGAGAAGACAAGGTTAGAGTGTGGTGGAGCACTGGGGAGAAGACAAGGTTAGAGTGAGGTGAGGCACTGGGGAGAAGACAAGGTTAGAGTGTGGTGGAGCACTGGGGAGAAGACAAGGTTAGAGTGAGGTGAGGCACTGGGGAGAAGACAAGGTTAGAGTGAGGTGGTGCACTGGGGAGAAGACAAGGTTAGAGTGAGGTGTGGCACTGGGGAGAAGACAAGGTTAGAGTGAGGTGGGGCACTGGGGAGAAGACAAGGTTAGAGTGAGGTGAGGCACTGGGGAGAAGACAAGGTTAGAGTGAGGTGGGGCACTGGGGAGAAGACAAGGTTAGAGTGAGGTGGAGCACTGGGGAGAAGACAAGGTTAGAGTGAGGTGGTGCACTGGGGAGAAGACAAGGTTAGAGTGAGGTGGTGCACTGGGGAGAAGACAAGGTTAGAGTGAGGTGAGGCACTGGGGAGAAGAAAAGGTTAGAGTGAGGTGGGGCACTGGGGAGAAGACAAGGTTAGAGTGAGGTGGGGCACTGGGGAGAAGACAAGGTTAGAGTGAGGTGGTGCACTGGGGAGAAGACAAGGTTAGAGTGAGGTGGGGCACTGGGGAGAAGACAAGGTTGGAGTGAGGTGGTGCACTGGGGAGAAGACAAGGTTAGAGTGAGGTGAGGCACTGGGGAGAAGACAAGGTTAGAGTGAGGTGGGGCACTGGGGAGAAGACAAGGTTAGAGTGAGGTGGTGCACTGGGGAGAAGACAAGGTTAGAGTGAGGTGAGGCACTGGGGAGAAGACAAGGTTAGAGTGAGGTGGGGCACTGGGGAGAAGACAAGGTTAGAGTGAGGTGGTGCACTGGGGAGAAGACAAGGTTAGAGTGAGGTGAGGCACTGGGGAGAAGACAAGGTTAGAGTGAGGTGGTGCACTGGGGAGAAGACAAGGTTAGAGTGAGGTGAGGCACTGGGGAGAAGACAAGGTTAGAGTGAGGTGGGGCACTGGGGAGAAGACAAGGTTAGAGTGAGGTGAGGCACTGGGGAGAAGACAAGGTTAGAGTGAGGTGTGGCACTGGGGAGAAGACAAGGTTAGAGTGAGGTGGAGCACTGGGAAGAAGACAAGGTTAGAGTGAGGTGGTGCACTGGGGAGAAGACAAGGTTAGAGTGAGCTGAGGCACTGGGGAGAAGACAAGGTTAGAGTGAGGTGGAGCACTGGGGAGAAGACAAGGTTAGAGTGAGGTGGAGCACTGGGGAGAAGACAAGGTTAGAGTGAGGTGGTGCACTGGGGAGAAGACAAGGTTAGAGTGAGGTGGAGCACTGGGGAGAAGACAAGGTTAGAATGAGGTGGTGCACTGGGGAGAAGACAAGGTTAGAGTGAGGTGTGGCACTGGGGAGAAGACAAGGTTAGAGTGAGGTGGTGCACTGGGGAGAAGACAAGGTTAGAGTGAGGTGGAGCACTGGGGAGAAGACAAGGGTAGAGTGAGGTGGTGCACTGGGGAGAAGACAAGGTTAGAGTGAGGTGGGGCACTGGGGAGAAGACAAGGTTAGAGTGAGGTGGTGCACTGGGGAGAAGACAAGGTTAGAGTGAGGTGGTGCACTGGGGAGAAGACAAGGTTAGAGTGAGGTGGGGCACTGGGGAGAAGACAAGGTTAGAGTGAGGTGGGGCACTGGGGAGAAGACAAGGTTAGAGTGAGGTGTGGCACTGGGGAGAAGACAAGGTTAGAGTGAGGTGAGGCACTGGGGAGAAGACAAGGTTAGAGTGAGGTGGGGTACTGGGGAGAAGACAAGGTTAGAGTGAGGTGAGGCACTGGGGAGAAGACAAGGTTAGAGTGAGGTGGGGTACTGGGGAGAAGACAAGGTTAGAGTGAGGTGGGGCACTGGGGAGAAGACAAGGTTAGAGTGAGGTGGGGTACTGGGGAGAAGACAAGGTTAGAGTGAGGTGGTGCACTGGGGAGAAGACAAGGTTAGAGTGAGGTGGGGTACTGGGGAGAAGACAAGGTTAGAGTGAGGTGTGGCACTGGGGAGAAGACAAGGTTAGAGTGAGGTGGGGCACTGGGGAGAAGACAAGGTTAGAGTGAGGTGAGGCACTGGGGAGAAGACAAGGTTAGAGTGAGGTGGGGCACTGGGGAGAAGACAAGGTTAGAGTGAGGTGAGGCACTGGGGAGAAGACAAGGTTAGAGTGAGGTGGGGCACTGGGGAGAAGACAAGGTTAGAGTGAGGTGGTGCACTGGGGAGAAGACAAGGTTAGAGTGAGGTGGGGCACTGGGGAGAAGACAAGGTTAGAGTGAGGTGAGGCACTGGGGAGAAGACAAGGTTAGAGTGAGGTGGTGCACTGGGGAGAAGACAAGGTTAGAGTGAGGTGAGGCACTGGGGAGAAGACAAGGTTAGAGTGAGGTGAGGCACTGGGGAGAAGACAAGGTTAGAGTGAGGTGGAGCACTGGGGAGAAGACAAGGTTAGAGTGAGGTGGAGCACTGGGGAGAAGACAAGGTTAGAGTGAGGTGTGGCACTGGGGAGAAGACAGGGTTAGAGTGAGGTGGGGCACTGGGGAGAAGACAAGGTTAGAGTGAGGTGAGGCACTGGGGAGAAGACAAGGTTAGAGTGAGGTGGGGCACTGGGGAGAAGACAAGGTTAGAGTGAGGTGAGGCACTGGGGAGAAGACAAGGTTAGAGTGAGGTGGGGCACTGGGGAGAAGACAAGGTTAGAGTGAGGTGGTGCACTGGGGAGAAGACAAGGTTAGAGTGAGGTGGGGCACTGGGGAGAAGACAAGGTTAGAGTGAGGTGGAGTACTGGGGAGAAGACAAGGTTAGAGTGAGGTGGTGTACTGGGGAGAAGACAAGGTTAGAGTGAGGTGAGGCACTGGGGAGAAGACAAGGTTAGAGTGAGGTGTGGCACTGGGGAGAAGACAAGGTTAGAGTGAGGTGAGGCACTGGGGAGAAGACAAGGTTAGAGTGAGGTGGAGCACTGGGGAGAAGACAAGGTTAGAGTGAGGTGGGGCACTGGGGAGAAGACAAGGTTAGAGTGAGGTGGTGCACTGGGGAGAAGACAAGGTTAGAGTGAGGTGAGGCACTGGGGAGAAGACAAGGTTAGAGTGAGGTGGGGCACTGGGGAGAAGACAAGGTTAGAGTGAGGTGAGGCACTGGGGAGAAGACAAGGTTAGAGTGAGGTGAGGCACTGGGGAGAAGACAAGGTTAGAGTGAGGTGAGGCACTGGGGAGAAGACAAGGTTAGAGTGAGGTGAGGCACTGGGGAGAAGACAAGGTTAGAGTGAGGTGGGGCACTGCGGAGAAGACAAGGTTAGAGTGAGGTGGTGCACTGGGGAGAAGACAAGGTTAGAGTGAGGTGAGGCACTGGGGAGAAGACAAGGTTAGAGTGAGGTGGGGCACTGGGGAGAAGACAAGGTTAGAGTGAGGTGGAGCACTGGGGAGAAGACAAGGTTAGAGTGAGGTGGAGCACTGAGGAGAAGACAAGGTTAGAGTGAGGTGGTGCACTGGGGAGAAGACAAGGTTAGAGTGAGGTGAGGCACTGGGGAGAAGACAAGGTTAGAGTGAGGTGGGCACTGGGGAGAAGACAAGGTTAGAGTGAGGTGTGGCACTGGGGAGAAGACAGGGTTAGAGTGAGGTGGGGCACTGGGGAGAAGACAAGGTTAGAGTGAGGTGAGGCACTGGGGAGAAGACAAGGTTAGAGTGAGGTGGGGCACTGGGGAGAAGACAAGGTTAGAGTGAGGTGAGGCACTGGGGAGAAGACAAGGTTAGAGTGAGGTGGGGCACTGGGGAGAAGACAAGGTTAGAGTGAGGTGGTGCACTGGGGAGAAGACAAGGTTAGAGTGAGGTGGGGCACTGGGGAGAAGACAAGGTTAGAGTGAGGTGGAGCACTGGGGAGAAGACAAGGTTAGAGTGAGGTGGTGTACTGGGGAGAAGACAAGGTTAGAGTGAGGTGAGGCACTGGGGAGAAGACAAGGTTAGAGTGAGGTGTGGCACTGGGGAGAAGACAAGGTTAGAGTGAGGTGAGGCACTGGGGAGAAGACAAGGTTAGAGTGAGGTGGAGCACTGGGGAGAAGACAAGGTTAGAGTGAGGTGGGGCACTGGGGAGAAGACAAGGTTAGAGTGAGGTGGTGCACTGGGGAGAAGACAAGGTTAGAGTGAGGTGAGGCACTGGGGAGAAGACAAGGTTAGAGTGAGGTGGGGCACTGGGGAGAAGACAAGGTTAGAGTGAGGTGAGGCACTGGGGAGAAGACAAGGTTAGAGTGAGGTGAGGCACTGGGGAGAAGACAAGGTTAGAGTGAGGTGAGGCACTGGGGAGAAGACAAGGTTAGAGTGAGGTGAGGCACTGGGGAGAAGACAAGGTTAGAGTGAGGTGGGGCACTGCGGAGAAGACAAGGTTAGAGTGAGGTGGTGCACTGGGGAGAAGACAAGGTTAGAGTGAGGTGAGGCACTGGGGAGAAGACAAGGTTAGAGTGAGGTGGGGCACTGGGGAGAAGACAAGGTTAGAGTGAGGTGGAGCACTGGGGAGAAGACAAGGTTAGAGTGAGGTGGAGCACTGAGGAGAAGACAAGGTTAGAGTGAGGTGGTGCACTGGGGAGAAGACAAGGTTAGAGTGAGGTGAGGCACTGGGGAGAAGACAAGGTTAGAGTGAGGTGGGCACTGGGGAGAAGACAAGGTTAGAGTGAGGTGAGGCACTGGGGAGAAGACAAGGTTAGAGTGTGGTGGAGCACTGGGGAGAAGACAAGGTTAGAGTGAGGTGAGGCACTGGGGAGAAGACAAGGTTAGAGTGTGGTGGAGCACTGGGGAGAAGACAAGGTTAGAGTGAGGTGAGGCACTGGGGAGAAGACAAGGTTAGAGTGAGGTGGTGCACTGGGGAGAAGACAAGGTTAGAGTGAGGTGTGGCACTGGGGAGAAGACAAGGTTAGAGTGAGGTGGGGCACTGGGGAGAAGACAAGGTTAGAGTGAGGTGAGGCACTGGGGAGAAGACAAGGTTAGAGTGAGGTGGGGCACTGGGGAGAAGACAAGGTTAGAGTGAGGTGGAGCACTGGGGAGAAGACAAGGTTAGAGTGAGGTGGTGCACTGGGGAGAAGACAAGGTTAGAGTGAGGTGGTGCACTGGGGAGAAGACAAGGTTAGAGTGAGGTGAGGCACTGGGGAGAAGAAAAGGTTAGAGTGAGGTGGGGCACTGGGGAGAAGACAAGGTTAGAGTGAGGTGGGGCACTGGGGAGAAGACAAGGTTAGAGTGAGGTGGTGCACTGGGGAGAAGACAAGGTTAGAGTGAGGTGGGGCACTGGGGAGAAGACAAGGTTGGAGTGAGGTGGTGCACTGGGGAGAAGACAAGGTTAGAGTGAGGTGAGGCACTGGGGAGAAGACAAGGTTAGAGTGAGGTGGGGCACTGGGGAGAAGACAAGGTTAGAGTGAGGTGGTGCACTGGGGAGAAGACAAGGTTAGAGTGAGGTGAGGCACTGGGGAGAAGACAAGGTTAGAGTGAGGTGGGGCACTGGGGAGAAGACAAGGTTAGAGTGAGGTGGTGCACTGGGGAGAAGACAAGGTTAGAGTGAGGTGAGGCACTGGGGAGAAGACAAGGTTAGAGTGAGGTGGTGCACTGGGGAGAAGACAAGGTTAGAGTGAGGTGAGGCACTGGGGAGAAGACAAGGTTAGAGTGAGGTGGGGCACTGGGGAGAAGACAAGGTTAGAGTGAGGTGAGGCACTGGGGAGAAGACAAGGTTAGAGTGAGGTGTGGCACTGGGGAGAAGACAAGGTTAGAGTGAGGTGGAGCACTGGGAAGAAGACAAGGTTAGAGTGAGGTGGTGCACTGGGGAGAAGACAAGGTTAGAGTGAGGTGAGGCACTGGGGAGAAGACAAGGTTAGAGTGAGGTGGAGCACTGGGGAGAAGACAAGGTTAGAGTGAGGTGGAGCACTGGGGAGAAGACAAGGTTAGAGTGAGGTGGTGCACTGGGGAGAAGACAAGGTTAGAGTGAGGTGGAGCACTGGGGAGAAGACAAGGTTAGAATGAGGTGGTGCACTGGGGAGAAGACAAGGTTAGAGTGAGGTGTGGCACTGGGGAGAAGACAAGGTTAGAGTGAGGTGGTGCACTGGGGAGAAGACAAGGTTAGAGTGAGGTGGAGCACTGGGGAGAAGACAAGGGTAGAGTGAGGTGGTGCACTGGGGAGAAGACAAGGTTAGAGTGAGGTGGGGCACTGGGGAGAAGACAAGGTTAGAGTGAGGTGGTGCACTGGGGAGAAGACAAGGTTAGAGTGAGGTGGTGCACTGGGGAGAAGACAAGGTTAGAGTGAGGTGGGGCACTGGGGAGAAGACAAGGTTAGAGTGAGGTGGGGCACTGGGGAGAAGACAAGGTTAGAGTGAGGTGGGGCACTGGGGAGAAGACAAGGTTAGAGTGAGGTGGTGCACTGGGGAGAAGACAAGGTTAGAGTGAGGTGGGGCACTGGGGAGAAGACAAGGTTAGAGTGAGGTGGTGCACTGGGGAGAAGACAAGGTTAGAGTGAGGTGAGGCACTGGGGAGAAGACAAGGTTAGAGTGAGGTGGGGCACTGGGGAGAAGACAAGGTTAGAGTGAGGTGGTGCACTGGGGAGAAGACAAGGTTAGAGTGAGGTGAGGCACTGGGGAGAAGACAAGGTTAGAGTGAGGTGGTGCACTGGGGAGAAGACAAGGTTAGAGTGAGGTGGGGTACTGGGGAGAAGACAAGGTTAGAGTGAGGTGTGGCACTGGGGAGAAGACAAGGTTAGAGTGAGGTGAGGCACTGGGGAGAAGACAAGGTTAGAGTGAGGTGGGGTACTGGGGAGTAGACAAGGTTAGAGTGAGGTGAGGCACTGGGGAGAAGACAAGGTTAGAGTGAGGTGGGGTACTGGGGAGAAGACAAGGTTAGAGTGAGGTGGGGCACTGGGGAGAAGACAAGGTTAGAGTGAGGTGGGGTACTGGGGAGAAGACAAGGTTAGAGTGAGGTGGTGCACTGGGGAGAAGACAAGGTTAGAGTGAGGTGGGGTACTGGGGAGAAGACAAGGTTAGAGTGAGGTGTGGCACTGGGGAGAAGACAAGGTTAGAGTGAGGTGGGGCACTGGGGAGAAGACAAGGTTAGAGTGAGGTGAGGCACTGGGGAGAAGACAAGGTTAGAGTGAGGTGGGGCACTGGGGAGAAGACAAGGTTAGAGTGAGGTGAGGCACTGGGCAAGGTTAGAGTGAGGTGGGGCACTGGGGAGAAGACAAGGTTAGAGTGAGGTGGTGCACTGGGGAGAAGACAAGGTTAGAGTGAGGTGGGGCACTGGGGAGAAGACAAGGTTAGAGTGAGGTGAGGCACTGGGGAGAAGACAAGGTTAGAGTGAGGTGGTGCACTGGGGAGAAGACAAGGTTAGAGTGAGGTGAGGCACTGGGGAGAAGACAAGGTTAGAGTGAGGTGAGGCACTGGGGAGAAGACGAGGTTAGAGTGAGGTGGAGCACTGGGGAGAAGACAAGGTTAGAGTGAGGTGGAGCACTGGGGAGAAGACAAGGTTAGAGTGAGGTGTGGCACTGGGGAGAAGACAAGGTTAGAGTGAGGTGGGGCACTGGGGAGAAGACAAGGTTAGAGTGAGGTGAGGCACTGGGGAGAAGACAAGGTTAGAGTGAGGTGGGGCACTGGGGAGAAGACAAGGTTAGAGTGAGGTGAGGCACTGGGGAGAAGACAAGGTTAGAGTGAGGTGGGGCACTGGGGAGAAGACAAGGTTAGAGTGAGGTGGTGCACTGGGGAGAAGACAAGGTTAGAGTGAGGTGAGGCACTGGGGAGAAGACAAGGTTAGAGTGAGGTGGGGCACTGGGGAGAAGACAAGGTTAGAGTGAGGTGGTGCACTGGGGAGAAGACAAGGTTAGAGTGTGGTGAGGCACTGGGGAGAAGACAAGGTTAGAGTGAGGTGGTGCACTGGGGAGAAGACAAGGTTAGAGTGAGGTGAGGCACTGGGGAGAAGACAAGGTTAGAGTGAGGTGGGGCACTTGGGAGAAGACAAGGTTAGAGTGAGGTGAGGCACTGGGGAGAAGACAAGGTTAGAGTGAGGTGTGGCACTGGGGAGAAGACAAGGTTAGAGTGAGGTGGAGCACTGGGAAGAAGACAAGGTTAGAGTGAGGTGGTGCACTGGGGAGAAGACAAGGTTAGAGTGAGGTGAGGCACTGGGGAGAAGACAAGGTTAGAGTGAGGTGGAGCACTGGGGAGAAGACAAGGTTAGAGTGAGGTGGAGCACTGGGGAGAAGACAAGGTTAGAGTGAGGTGGTGCACTGGGGAGAAGACAAGGTTAGAGTGAGGTGGAGCACTGGGGAGAAGACAAGGTTAGAATGAGGTGGTGCACTGGGGAGAAGACAAGGTTAGAGTGAGGTGTGGCACTGGGGAGAAGACAAGGTTAGAGTGAGGTGGTGCACTGGGGAGAAGACAAGGTTAGAGTGAGGTGGAGCACTGGGGAGAAGACAAGGGTAGAGTGAGGTGGTGCACTGGGGAGAAGACAAGGTTAGAGTGAGGTGGGGCACTGGGGAGAAGACAAGGTTAGAGTGAGGTGGTGCACTGGGGAGAAGACAAGGTTAGAGTGAGGTGGTGCACTGGGGAGAAGACAAGGTTAGAGTGAGGTGGGGCACTGGGGAGAAGACAAGGTTAGAGTGAGGTGGGGCACTGGGGAGAAGACAAGGTTAGAGTGAGGTGGGGCACTGGGGAGAAGACAAGGTTAGAGTGAGGTGGTGCACTGGGGAGAAGACAAGGTTAGAGTGAGGTGGGGCACTGGGGAGAAGACAAGGTTAGAGTGAGGTGGTGCACTGGGGAGAAGACAAGGTTAGAGTGAGGTGAGGCACTGGGGAGAAGACAAGGTTAGAGTGAGGTGGGGCACTGGGGAGAAGACAAGGTTAGAGTGAGGTGGTGCACTGGGGAGAAGACAAGGTTAGAGTGAGGTGAGGCACTGGGGAGAAGACAAGGTTAGAGTGAGGTGGTGCACTGGGGAGAAGACAAGGTTAGAGTGAGGTGGGGTACTGGGGAGAAGACAAGGTTAGAGTGAGGTGTGGCACTGGGGAGAAGACAAGGTTAGAGTGAGGTGAGGCACTGGGGAGAAGACAAGGTTAGAGTGAGGTGGGGTACTGGGGAGAAGACAAGGTTAGAGTGAGGTGAGGCACTGGGGAGAAGACAAGGTTAGAGTGAGGTGGGGTACTGGGGAGAAGACAAGGTTAGAGTGAGGTGGGGCACTGGGGAGAAGACAAGGTTAGAGTGAGGTGGGGTACTGGGGAGAAGACAAGGTTAGAGTGAGGTGGTGCACTGGGGAGAAGACAAGGTTAGAGTGAGGTGGGGTACTGGGGAGAAGTCAAGGTTAGAGTGAGGTGTGGCACTGGGGAGAAGACAAGGTTAGAGTGAGGTGGGGCACTGGGGAGAAGACAAGGTTAGAGTGAGGTGAGGCACTGGGGAGAAGACAAGGTTAGAGTGAGGTGGTGCACTGGGGAGAAGACAAGGTTAGAGTGAGGTGAGGCACTGGGGAGAAGACAAGGTTAGAGTGAGGTGGGGCACTGGGGAGAAGACAAGGTTAGAGTGAGGTGGTGCACTGGGGAGAAGACAAGGTTAGAGTGAGGTGGGGCACTGGGGAGAAGACAAGGTTAGAGTGAGGTGAGGCACTGGGGAGAAGACAAGGTTAGAGTGAGGTGGTGCACTGGGGAGAAGACAAGGTTAGAGTGAGGTGAGGCACTGGGGAGAAGACAAGGTTAGAGTGAGGTGAGGCACTGGGGAGAAGACGAGGTTAGAGTGAGGTGGAGCACTGGGGAGAAGACAAGGTTAGAGTGAGGTGGAGCACTGGGGAGAAGACAAGGTTAGAGTGAGGTGTGGCACTGGGGAGAAGACAAGGTTAGAGTGAGGTGGGGCACTGGGGAGAAGACAAGGTTAGAGTGAGGTGAGGCACTGGGGAGAAGACAAGGTTAGAGTGAGGTGGGGCACTGGGGAGAAGACAAGGTTAGAGTGAGGTGAGGCACTGGGGAGAAGACAAGGTTAGAGTGAGGTGGGGCACTGGGGAGAAGACAAGGTTAGAGTGAGGTGAGGCACTGGGGAGAAGACAAGGTTAGAGTGAGGTGAGGCACTGGGGAGAAGACAAGGTTAGAGTGAGGTGAGGCACTGGGGAGAAGACAAGGTTAGAGTGAGGTGAGGCACTGGGGAGAAGACAAGGTAAGAGTGAGGTGGGGCACTGCGGAGAAGACAAGGTTAGAGTGAGGTGGTGCACTGGGGAGAAGACAAGGTTAGAGTGAGGTGAGGCACTGGGGAGAAGACAAGGTTAGAGTGAGGTGGGGCACTGGGGAGAAGACAAGGTTAGAGTGAGGTGGAGCACTGGGGAGAAGACAAGGTTAGAGTGAGGTGGAGCACTGAGGAGAAGACAAGGTTAGAGTGAGGTGGTGCACTGGGGAGAAGACAAGGTTAGAGTGAGGTGAGGCACTGGGGAGAAGACAAGGTTAGAGTGAGGTGGGCACTGGGGAGAAGACAAGGTTAGAGTGAGGTGAGGCACTGGGGAGAAGACAAGGTTAGAGTGTGGTGGAGCACTGGGGAGAAGACAAGGTTAGAGTGAGGTGAGGCACTGGGGAGAAGACAAGGTTAGAGTGTGGTGGAGCACTGGGGAGAAGACAAGGTTAGAGTGAGGTGAGGCACTGGGGAGAAGACAAGGTTAGAGTGAGGTGGTGCACTGGGGAGAAGACAAGGTTAGAGTGAGGTGTGGCACTGGGGAGAAGACAAGGTTAGAGTGAGGTGGGGCACTGGGGAGAAGACAAGGTTAGAGTGAGGTGAGGCACTGGGGAGAAGACAAGGTTAGAGTGAGGTGGGGCACTGGGGAGAAGACAAGGTTAGAGTGAGGTGGAGCACTGGGGAGAAGACAAGGTTAGAGTGAGGTGGTGCACTGGGGAGAAGACAAGGTTAGAGTGAGGTGGTGCACTGGGGAGAAGACAAGGTTAGAGTGAGGTGAGGCACTGGGGAGAAGACAAGGTTAGAGTGAGGTGGGGCACTGGGGAGAAGACAAGGTTAGAGTGAGGTGGGGCACTGGGGAGAAGACAAGGTTAGAGTGAGGTGGAGCACTGGGGAGAAGACAAGGTTAGAGTGAGGTGGGGCACTGGGGAGAAGACAAGGTTGGAGTGAGGTGGTGCACTGGGGAGAAGACAAGGTTAGAGTGAGGTGAGGCACTGGGGAGAAGACAAGGTTAGAGTGAGGTGGGGCACTGGGGAGAAGACAAGGTTAGAGTGAGGTGGTGCACTGGGGAGAAGACAAGGTTAGAGTGAGGTGAGGCACTGGGGAGAAGACAAGGTTAGAGTGAGGTGGGGCACTGGGGAGAAGACAAGGTTAGAGTGAGGTGGTGCACTGGGGAGAAGACAAGGTTAGAGTGAGGTGAGGCACTGGGGAGAAGACAAGGTTAGAGTGAGGTGGTGCACTGGGGAGAAGACAAGGTTAGAGTGAGGTGAGGCACTGGGGAGAAGACAAGGTTAGAGTGAGGTGGGGCACTGGGGAGAAGACAAGGTTAGAGTGAGGTGAGGCACTGGGGAGAAGACAAGGTTAGAGTGAGGTGTGGCACTGGGGAGAAGACAAGGTTAGAGTGAGGTGGAGCACTGGGGAGAAGACAAGGTTAGAGTGAGGTGGTGCACTGGGGAGAAGACAAGGTTAGAGTGAGGTGAGGCACTGGGGAGAAGACAAGGTTAGAGTGAGGTGGAGCACTGGGGAGAAGACAAGGTTAGAGTGAGGTGGAGCACTGGGGAGAAGACAAGGTTAGAGTGAGGTGGTGCACTGGGGAGAAGACAAGGTTAGAGTGAGGTGGAGCACTGGGGAGAAGACAAGGTTAGAATGAGGTGGTGCACTGGGGAGAAGACAAGGTTAGAGTGAGGTGTGGCACTGGGGAGAAGACAAGGTTAGAGTGAGGTGGTGCACTGGGGAGAAGACAAGGTTAGAGTGAGGTGGAGCACTGGGGAGAAGACAAGGGTAGAGTGAGGTGGTGCACTGGGGAGAAGACAAGGTTAGAGTGAGGTGGGGCACTGGGGAGAAGACAAGGTTAGAGTGAGGTGGAGCACTGGGGAGAAGACAAGGTTAGAGTGAGGTGTGGCACTGGGGAGAAGACAAGGTTAGAGTGAGGTGGTGCACTGGGGAGAAGACAAGGTTAGAGTGAGGTGTGGCACTGGGGAGAAGACAAGGTTAGAGTGAGGTGGTGCACTGGGGAGAAGACAAGGGTAGAGTGAGGTGGTGCACTGGGGAGAAGACAAGGTTAGAGTGAGGTGAGGCACTGGGGAGAAGACAAGGTTAGAGTGAGGTGGAGCACTGGGGAGAAGACAAGGTTAGAGTGAGGTGGTGCACTGGGGAGAAGACAAGGTTAGAGTGAGGTGGTGCACTGGGGAGAAGACAAGGTTAGAGTGAGGTGTGGCACTGGGGAGAAGACAAGGTTAGAGTGAGGTGGAGCACTGGGGAGAAGACAAGGTTAGAGTGAGGTGGGGCACTGGGGAGAAGACAAGGTTAGAGTGAGGTGGAGCACTGGGGAGAAGACAAGGGTAGAGTGAGGTGGTGCACTGGGGAGAAGACAAGGTTAGAGTGAGGTGGGGCACTGGGGAGAAGACAAGGTTAGAGTGAGGTGGAGCACTGGGGAGAAGACAAGGTTAGAGTGAGGTGGGGCACTGGGGAGAAGACAAGGTTAGAGTGAGGTGGTGCACTGGGGAGAAGACAAGGTTAGAGTGAGGTGTGGCACTGGGGAGAAGACAAGGTTAGAGTGAGGTGGTGCACTGGGGAGAAGACAAGGGTAGAGTGAGGTGGTGCACTGGGGAGAAGACAAGGTTAGAGTGAGGTGAGGCACTGGGGAGAAGACAAGGTTAGAGTGAGGTGGAGCACTGGGGAGAAGACAAGGTTAGAGTGAGGTGGTGCACTGGGGAGAAGACAAGGTTAGAGTGAGGTGGTGCACTGGGGAGAAGACAAGGTTAGAGTGAGGTGTGGCACTGGGGAGAAGACAAGGTTAGAGTGAGGTGGAGCACTGGGGAGAAGACAAGGTTAGAGTGAGGTGGGGCACTGGGGAGAAGACAAGGTTAGAGTGAGGTGGGGCACTGGGGAGAAGACAAGGTTAGAGTGAGGTGGTGCACTGGGGAGAAGACAAGGTTAGAGTGAGGTGGGGCACTGGGGAGAAGACAAGGTTAGAGTGAGGTGGTGCACTGGGGAGAAGACAAGGTTAGAGTGAGGTGGTGTACTGGGGAGAAGACAAGGTTAGAGTGAGGTGGGGCACTGCGGAGAAGACAAGGTTAGAGTGAGGTGGTGCACTGGGGAGAAGACAAGGTTAGAGTGAGGTGAGGCACTGGGGAGAAGACAAGGTTAGAGTGAGGTGGGGCACTGGGGAGAAGACAAGGTTAGAGTGAGGTGAGTCACTGGGGAGAAGACAAGGTTAGAGTGAGGTGGAGCACTGGGGAGAAGACAAGGTTAGAGTGAGGTGGTGCACTGGGGAGAAGACAAGGTTAGAGTGAGGTGGTGCACTGGGGAGAAGACAAGGTTAGAGTGAGGTGAGGCACTGGGGAGAAGACAAGGTTAGAGTGAGGTGGTGCACTGGGGAGAAGACAAGGTTAGAGTGAGGTGGGGCACTGGGGAGAAGACAAGGTTAGAGTGAGGTGGTGCACTGGGGAGAAGACAAGGTTAGAGTGAGGTGGGGCACTGGGGAGAAGACAAGGTTAGAGTGAGGTGAGGCACTGGGGAGAAGACAAGGTTAGAGTGAGGTGGGGCACTGGGGAGAAGACAAGGTTAGAGTGAGGTGGTGCACTGGGGAGAAGACAAGGTTAGAGTGAGGTAGGGCACTGGGGAGAAGACAAGGTTAGAGTGAGGTGGGGCACTGGGGAGAAGACAAGGTTAGAGTGAGGTGGAGCACTGGGGAGAAGACAAGGTTAGAGTGAGGTGGTGCACTGGGGAGAAGACAAGGTTAGAGTGAGGTGTGGCACTGGGGAGAAGACAAGGTTAGAGTGAGGTGGTGCACTGGGGAGAAGACAAGGTTAGAGTGAGGTGGTGCACTGGGGAGAAGACAAGGTTAGAGTGAGGTGGTGCACTGGGGAGAAGACAAGGTTAGAGTGAGGTGAGGCACTGGGGAGAAGACAAGGTTAGAGTGAGGTGGAGCACTGGGGAGAAGACAAGGTTAGAGTGAGGTGGTGCACTGGGGAGAAGACAAGGTTAGAGTGAGGTGTGGCACTGGGGAGAAGACAAGGTTAGAGTGAAGTTTGAGAGAGAGGTCCAATGCTTGTGCTGGAGGCTAGGCAATGCTACATGCATGTACATGTACATGTATGTGTGGGAGAAGACTGGTCGAGGATAAGTCTTCCTATATACTGCCCAGGCTGTGTGGACGCCATGGGGTCAAGAGGTCAGAAAACACTTCCATGATGCTGTGTTGAACCAGATCCTACTTCATGATGCTGTATGGAACCAGATCCTACTTCATGATGCTGTATGGAACCAGATCCTACTTCATGATGCTGTGTGGAACCAGATCCTACTTCATGATGCTGTATGGAACCAGATCCTACTTCATGATGCTGTGTTGAACCAGATCCTACTTCACGATGCCGTGTGGAACCAGATCCTACTTCATGATGCTGTGTGGAACCAGATCCTACTTCATGATGCTGTATGGAACCAGATCCTACTTCATGATGCTGTGTGGAACCAGATCCTACTTCATGATGCTGTGTGGAATCAGATCCTACTTCATGATGCTGTGTGGAACCAGATCCTACTTCACGATGCTGTGTGGAACCAGATCCTACTTCATGATGCTGTGTGGAACCAGATCCTACTTCATGATGCTGTGTGGAACCAGATCCTACTTCACGATGCTGTGTGGAACCAGATCCTACTTCATGATGCTGTGTGGAACCAGATCCTACTTCATGATGCTGTGTGGAACCAGATCCTACTTCATGATGCTGTATGGAACCAGATCCTACTTCATGATGCTGTGTGGAACCAGATCCTACTTCATGATGCTGTGTGGAACCAGATCCTACTTCATGATGCTGTGTGGAACCAGAATCTACTTCATGATGCTGTATGGAACCAGATCCTACTTCATGATGCTGTATGGAACCAGATCCTACTTCACGATGCTGTGTGGAACCAGATCCTACTTCATGATGCTGTGTGGAACCAGAACCTACTTCATGATGCTGTGTGGAACCAGATCCTACTTCATGATGCTGTATGGAACCAGATCCTACTTCATGATGCTGTATGGAACCAGATCCTACTTCATGATGCTGTATGGAACCAGATCCTACTTCATGATGCTGTCTGGAACCAGATCCTACTTCATGATGCTGTATGGAACCAGATCCTACTTCACGATGCTGTATGGAACCAGATCCTACTTCACGATGCTGTGTGGAACCAGATCCTACTTCATGATGCTGTATGGAACCAATATAAGGTTGACTTGTCAAAAAAACAAAAAGTACCGCAATGGGACTGTACCCGTGCATGTAGCTAGATCACCCCATGCATGTAGCTAGATCACCTCATGCATGTAGCTAGATCACCACATGCATGTAGCTAGATCACCACATGCATGTAGCTAGATTACCTCATGCATGTAGCTAGATCACCTCATGCATGTAGCTAGATCACCCCATGCATGTAGCTAGATCACCCCATGCATGTACTAGATCACCCCGTGCATGTAGCTAGATCACCCCATGCATGTAGCTAGATCACCCCATGCATGTAGCCATGCATGTACTAGATCACCCTGTGCATGCAGCTAGATCACAGCCAGGCAGATGGTCCGTCATCATCAATTTTTATAGAATTAAATATTAACCACTTCTTCTGCCCTTGAAGAGCGGGTGTACCTAATTCCCAGCACCCTTTCCTCACAGCCCATTTTCACTCACCTCTACACCTTCTTCTCCTCTAGAGTCTAATCTGCTGGAGTTTTCTCGATCTTTCTCTTCACTAGAACAATCAAGCCAATAGAAAAGGATGCCAGACTTTAATCCTGACATGTATGTAGCCACTCATCAATTCATCAACATGCTCCAGCTATGGAGGTTGGCATGCAGCCACTCATCAACATGCTCCAGCTATGGAGGTTGGCATGCAGCCACTCATCAACATGCTCTATCTATGGAGGTTGGCATGCAGCCACTCATCAACATGCTCCAGCTATGGAGGTTGGCATGCAGCCACTCATCAACATGCTCCAGCTATAGAGGTTGGCATGCAGCCACTCATCAACATGCTCCAGCTATGGAGGTTGGCATGCAGCCACTCATCAACATGCTCCAGCTATGGAGGTAGAACAGGTCATGATGCAGAAACTATTATCAATCTTGGTAAGATAAATACACGTACTGTCTCCCTTATGGACAGAGACAACTGGCTATATTGATGCATATACCCAATAGAGGAGAAATGTGTAAATGATCCATGATTAGAAATCTCTGTAAAACGATCAAGACCATGAGAAAGATATTGAAGAAAAGAGAGGAGGTGAAGAGTGGCGGCGTGAATTATTACATTCTTGCCAATCAAACTGGAAAATAGAAATGGCAGTAGAATTGTAGGAAAAGACATAATAAATTTTGTAGAAGAGCAATACAGAGTTGGAAGCAAAATAAACGGGTCAAGAATGCAAACTATGTGTCTGTGGAAATATGTCTGTGGGGGTAACTTTGTCGAGTATATATCTATATATATATATATTATGTATATACTCGAGTGCAGCTTTCCTTGATGATGGGAAGCACTGAGGTCATCAGGCAGTGCTTTCTGCAGAAGCCAAGAAGAACTTGACGAAAGTGATAACATTCCCCCCACAGATATATTTCCACTGGCACATTCCCCCCACAGACATATTTCCACAGGCACATTCCCCCCACAGAACAGACACATTCCCCCCCACAGACATATTTCCACAGACACATTCCCCCCACAGACATATTTCCACAGACACATTCCCCCCACAGACATATTTCCCCAGGCACATTCCCCCCACAGACATATTTCCACAGACACATTCCCCCCACAGACATTTTCCACAGACACATTCCCCCCACAGACATATTTCCACAGGCACATTCCCCCCACAGACATATTTCCACAGACACATTTCCCCACAGACATATTTCCACAGGCACATTCCCCCCACAGACATATTTCCACAGGCACATTCCCCCCACAGTCGTATTTATTTCCACAGGCACATTCCCCCCACAGACATATTTCCACAGACACATTCCCCCCACAGACATATTTCCACAGACACATTCCCCCCACAGACATATTTCCACAGAGACATTTCTACTTAAAGAATCTGCCATCCCATCTGGTTGCAGGACATCAGATTGTTCTGCCTTCGCCGTTTCGGAATCTGCAAGGAACACAACTCTTGGCTACTTCTGCATATCAGGATCCAAGTAGCTATCACAGGGAATTATAGGGGAATTTCATTGTGTTGTAGTGTGGTGAAGGTGTTGGCGAGGAAGTTGGGTGTGTTCGCTGAGGATAGGATTTTGACGGAGGCACAAGGAGGATTTAGGAGCCGGAGGAGATGTTCAGACCAGTGGTTGGTTTTAAGAGGAGTTTGTGAAGTGAGGAAGAGCGAGAAGAAAGCTTCATATCTGGCTTTCCTGGACATAAGTAAGGCATATGACAGTGTGTGGAGGGAGGGACTGTGGCAGAAGTTGAGGCAGTATGGAGTAGAGGAGAAACTTGTGAGGATATGTGTAGGATTGTATAGTGGGGTGGAGACGACGGTGATATTGAATAGAAGGAGGTCAAGGTGGTTCGCTGTGGAGAATGGACTTAAGCAGGGATGTCCTTTGTCTCCACTTCTTGTCAATATTTATTTGATGGGAATGGCAGAGGAGTTGGAGAGAGCTGAGCTAGGAGTCAAGGTGGGAAGGCTGTTGGTGTGGGGCACTTATGTATGCAGATGATGTTGTTCTTCTGGCTGACTCAGGGGTGGAACTGCAAGCTATGTTGGATGTGGTACAGGCATATGTGTAAAGTGGAAGATGAAGTTTAAGAAGAGCAAGGTCATGGTAGTAGGGAAGAAGGAAGCCATTGGAGGATTGGTGAGGAGATATTTGGAAGAGGTTAAAGAATTCAAGTACTTGGGAGTATGGTTTGATAGGAAGCTAAGGGGTAATGTTCAGTTAGAGAAGATGGCAAAGAAGGCAGAAGAGTGGGTTGGAAAGGTGACATGGATGAGTAGAGTGAATGGGCAGCAGGGGCAGATCCAGGGGGGAGGGGGTTGGACCCCCCCCCCTTCAGTCTATAAATGTATAAAATTAACTTTAATGCATGTGCTTAAGCTTAAATACTTTTTTTTATTGAGTGTAGTGGACAAAACATTTTTGCATGTAGGACTAGCAAATCTGTATAATATAGTTGGGTAAAGTTCAATGTGGTTGGTGGTCTTAGGCTAGCAACCACATGATGAATGTGCTATGGTAATTGGTAACCACATGATGAATGTCCTGTGGCAATTGGCAACCACAGTAGATGATCAGAACTCAGAGGCTAAAAATGAAGAGACTACGTCAGTGTTCCTTGTCATCCTTTGGAGTTACTTCTGGCTCTGAACACGACCGTGATAGTTTATCAGACCCTAAGAGACTACATCAGTGCTCTTTCTCTCTTCTGGAGATACTTGAGGACCACATCAAGAGCTAACAAAAAGTAGCATTTCTGGCCCTGCTCATGCCAGTTCAGATATTGAATTGGATTTAGTGGGATGTGAGGTTATCATGAGACCTGAAGAAGGTGTTAAAGTAACTGACACTGCGTGCCAGTCCATTCCTTCAGATTCTAATGATGCTAGTTCTTTGCAAACAGCTTTCATGGAAATGGGAAGTAGAAGTGCAGGTATCAATGATATTGGACTTGTTGCTTCTGGTAGTATACCAATCAGTTCCTTGTCAGATAGTGACAAACATGAATTTTTGAAGAGTGAAGGCAAACATTCAAAGTTTGCAACCTTTGAAGTGATAAAGAAGGGAAAGATAAAGAAGGGAAAGAAACTACCATTACGTTTCAGAAGTCATGGCTAAAAAAGAGTTCGAATGTTTTTCATATTCACCCTCACTTGAAGGAGGTTACTGTAAATATTGTGTACTGTTTGGACAAATTACGAAGGGTTATTTGGGAATTCTAGTGAAAAAACCTTTCAAGGGTAAAAAAGATAGGTATTTAACTAATCATGAGGATTTTCAATATCACCAAGATGCTTTACATGCTGCAAAATTATTCCTGGCGACATTAAAAAATCCAGAAACCAGAATAGATTGTCAAATCCAGAAAATGTCTAACACAACCTCCAACCGAAATAAACACGTCCTCTCAGCTATTGTTGATGGTGTTAAATTTTGCAGCATGCAGGGGCTTCCTATGCAGGGCCATAGAGAGAGCATGACATCAAATCCTTCTGGAAATAGAGGTAACTTTCTAGCTTTGCTCGAATATGTTGCCAAGTACGATCCAATGATATGGGATCATCTTGAACTAGGAGAGAAGAACCAGCAATACACATCTAAAGTAATACAAAATGAAATTATAAGTATTATGGCAGATTTATTGCGTGAAAAGCCATTAAAAACCTAAAAATATAACAGCGTTATGGCTTGAGGTCACAGACAAGCATACAAATCAGGAAATTTTGTCTTGATGTATCCGATTTGTTGATCTTGGTCAAGCTCAGCCGCATATCTATGAAATATTTTTGGACTTTCTCCACCTCGAAAGGGCTTTATACTGGAGAAAACATTGCTGCAGGTATTATTGATCTTCTCAGTATATGGTATTGAAGTTGACGATATGAGAGGTCATATGATGGAGCTTCAGCAATGGCCGGCACAAGAAGAGGGACTCAGGCTTTTATCAAGAAGAAGAATGCACTTGCTTTGTACACTCATTGTCACTCACATGTTTTAAATTTGGCTGTATCAAAATCATGCTCTGTGCTTGATATTCGAAATACAATTGATGTCATAAATGAAGTGTATCTCTATTTTAATCTGTCTCCAAAGAGACAGCGATTTCTTGAGTTAATTTTGTACACTTTTGCTCCAGAAAATAGAGTGCATAAACTGAAGGGTCTATGTAAAACTAGGTTGACAGAAAGGCATTAGAACTATTTCTCTCTCTTTATCAATATATAGTAACATGTATGGATGCCATGTTACATTTTGATGAGTACCCTCAATTGCAAACACATGGTTCAGAAAATTGGGACTGGGATGCAAATACACGGACTAAAGCTCAAGGATTTTTACACTCCTTAACTTCTGGTAGAACTATAATTACCTTAGTTATTCTAAATCATGTTCTTGATTCAGTTAAAGGACTGAGTGCAAAGCTTCAAAAATGTGATGCGGATGTGGTTATGGCATATAAGTACATTGATCTTGGTAGAAGTGAGATTCATGATCTCAGAACTAACCTCGACAGAATTTGGAATGATTGGTACAGGGAAGCAGAAGTTATAGCGAGGAGTGTTGGGAGTGAATTAAAAGTACAGAGAATAACTATACACCAGCAACACCACCTTAATAAACCTTCTGAAAACACCAGTCAATATTTCAAAAGAACTATTTGTATCCCATTTATTGACAACTTTTCTCAGCAGTTGGATGAAAGATTTTCAACAGACAATCGCACTATACAGTCTCTTGTTCCAAAAGTAGTGGTCAGTCTCAAAGATGATGTATGGATATGCTGGTGGAAAAGCTACTTTTCTGGGAAAAACATTTTTCTTCTTCAATTTCACTAAGGAATGAACTAGTTCGTTGGAAGAGATATTGGGAAGAGGAAGAGAAGAGAGATAACTTACCTGACAATCTAATTAATGCACTAATGTATGATATATTTCCAAATTTGAGAGAGCTTATTCTTGTTGGATGTACATCTCCAATCGATGAACTCTTAAATGGTGAGCAGAGGAATGATCTTTGGTCCCCCCTCCTTGATCAGCGGGACACTCATAACTGGATATATTTTTTTACTAATTAAGTACTGTTGATTTGTTAATATAGATTGTTATTAGTTACTGTTACATAGTCCAACCAATGCTGTGTTGTAACATGTGATGGCCTCAACAGGCTCAGCAATAAGAAGATTAAATCATATCTTGCCAACGGCAAGACACCCATCATGCACAGATCTGATCAGTACATGTACTGTATTAGACCTTCAGGACCATGTCGAGAACTAACAATGCTAAGCTCTAGTCTTGTCCCATAGGCTAAAATTTTATGATTGTGCCTGAACCTTGGCACGCCACATCCTGTCGAGGCGCAACACTGCTCTCAGGAAGGTAAAGGGTCCAGTACGCTTCCAGCCAACTCGACGAAACTTGCAATGGCAGTCTGTCCTCGTGTTTTGGTTTATGGCGGTAAAGGGGCACTGGGACAGTGTTTAGTTAACTATTTCAAGACAAAGAACTGGGTATGTATTTGTGAGAGGCGACATACTTACAGCATATATAACGTAAATACTAGACTGCAGTCTTTATGACTGCTGAAGTTGCTGCGCACCAATAATAGCTATCATGATGCAGCTGCTCATAGTTGCAGTATGTAAGTAGAAGTTTGGTTTCTCCTGCTGGCATGAATGCAGTTGCCTCTCTAGATACCTTCCTTGCTTACACCTACATTCATGTGGACTTTTTGTTCTTAGTGGGTGTTGTCAGTGGACCTGTTCCAAAATGAAGAGTCCGATGCTAACCTGCTCATTTCTCCTTCGCAGACCTTGGTACAACAAGGAGAGCAAGTGAGGAATTAAACTATGTCCTTATGGCCGCCAATTTAAATGTGCACAATGTGGAGCATCTCACTAGTGCACAATGTGGAGCATCTCACTAGTGCACAATGTGGAGCATCTCACTAGTGCACAATGTGGAGTATCTCACTAGTGCACAATGTGGAGTATCTCACTAGTGCACAATGTGGAGCATCTCACTAGTGCACAATGTGGAGTATCTCACTAGTGCACAATGTGGAGTATCTCACTAGTGCACAATGTGGAGTATCTCACTAGTGCACAATGTGGAATATCTCACTAGTGCACAATGTGGAGTATCTCACTAGTGCACAATGTGGAGTATCTCACTAGTGCACAATGTGGAGCATCTCACTAGTGCACAATGTGGAGCATCTCACTAGTGCACAATGTGGAGTATCTCACTAGTGCACAATGTGGAGTATCTCACTAGTGCACAATGTGGAGCATCTCACTAGTGCACAATGTGGAGCATCTCACTAGTGCACAATGTGGAGCATCTCACTAGTGCACAATGTGGAGCATCTCACTAGTGCACAATGTGGAGTATCTCACTAGTGCACAATGTGGAGTATCTCACTAGTGCACAATGTGGAGTATCTCACTAGTGCACAATGTGGAGTATCTCACTAGTGCACAATGTGGAGTATCTCACTAGTGCACAATGTGGAGTATCTCACTAGTGCACAATGTGGAGTATCTCACTAGTGCACAATGTGGAGTATCTCACTAGTGCACAATGTGGAGCATCTCACTAGTGCACAATGTGGAGCATCTCACTAGTGCACAATGTGGAGCATCTCACTAGTGCACAATGTGGAGTATCTCGCTAGTGCACAATGTGGAGTATCTCGCTAGTGCACAATGTGGAGTATCTCGCTAGTGCACAATGTGGAGTATCTCGCTAGTGCACAATGTGGAGCATCTCACTAGTGCACAATGTGGAGCATCTCACTAGTGCACAATGTGGAGCATCTCACTAGTGCACAATGTGGAGCATCTCACTAGTGCACAATGTGGAGCATCTCACTAGTGCACAATGTGGAGCATCTCACTAGTGCACAATGTGGAGTATCTCACTAGTGCACAATGTGGAGTATCTCACTAGTGCACAATGTGGAGTATCTCACTAGTGCACAATGTGGAGTATCTCACTAGTGCACAATGTGGAGCATCTCACTAGTGCACAATGTGGAGTATCTCACTAGTGCACAATGTGGAGTATCTCACTAGTGCACAATGTGGAGTATCTCACTAGTGCACAATGTGGAGTATCTCACTAGTGCACAATGTGGAGCATCTCACTAGTGCACAATGTGGAGCATCTCACTAGTGCACAATGTGGAGCATCTCACTAGTGCACAATGTGGAGTATCTCACTAGTGCACAATGTGGAGTATCTCACTAGTGCACAATGTGGAGTATCTCACTAGTGCACAATGTGGAGTATCTCACTAGTGCACAATGTGGAGCATCTCACTAGTGCACAATGTGGAGCATCTCACTAGTGCACAATGTGGAGCATCTCACTAGTGCACAATGTGGAGCATCTCACTAGTGCACAATGTGGAGCATCTCACTAGTGCACAATGTGGAGCATCTCACTAGTGCACAATGTGGAGCATCTCACTAGTGCACAATGTGGAGCATCTCACTAGTGCACAATGTGGAGCATCTCACTAGTGCACAATGTGGAGCATCTCACTAGTGCACAATGTGGAGCATCTCACTAGTGCACAATGTGGAGCATCTCACTAGTGCACAATGTGGAGCATCTCACTAGTGCACAATGTGGAGCATCTCACTAGTGCACAATGTGGAGCATCTCACTAGTGCACAATGTGGAGCATCTCACTAGTGCACAATGTGGAGCATCTCACTAGTGCACAATGTGGAGCATCTCACTAGTGCACAATGTGGAGCATCTCACTAGTGCACAATGTGGAGCATCTCACTAGTGCACAATGTGGAGTATCTCACTAGTGCACAATGTGGAGTATCTCGCTAGTGCACAATGTGGAGCATCTCACTAGTGCACAATGTGGAGTATATATCTCACTAGTGCACAATGTGGAGCATCTCTCTAGTGCACAATGTGGAGCATCTCACTAGTGCACAATGTGGAGCATCTCACTAGTGCACAATGTGGAGTATCTCACTAGTGCACAATGTGGAGTATCTCACTAGTGCACAATGTGGAGTATCTCACTAGTGCACAATGTGGAGTATCTCGCTAGTGCACAATGTGGAGTATCTCACTAGTGCACAATGTGGAGTATCTCACTAGTGCACAATGTGGAGCATCTCACTAGTGCACAATGTGGAGTATCTCACTAGTGCACAATGTGGAGTATCTCACTAGTGCACAATGTGGAGCATCTCACTAGTGCACAATGTGGAGCATCTCACTAGTGCACAATGTGGAGCATCTCACTAGTGCACAATGTGGAGTATCTCACTAGTGCACAATGTGGAGCATCTCACTAGTGCACAATGTGGAGCATCTCACTAGTGCACAATGTGGAGCATCTCACTAGTGCACAATGTGGAGCATCTCACTAGTGCACAATGTGGAGCATCTCGCTAGTGCACAATGTGGAGCATCTCGCTAGTGCACAATGTGGAGCATCTCGCTAGTGCACAATGTGGAGCATCTCGCTAGTGCACAATGTGGAGCATCTCGCTAGTGCACAATGTGGAGCATCTCGCTAGTGCACAATGTGGAGCATCTCGCTAGTGCACAATGTGGAGCATCTCGCTAGTGCACAATGTGGAGTATCTCACTAGTGCACAATGTGGAGTATCTCACTAGTGCACAATGTGGAGTATCTCACTAGTGCACAATGTGGAGCATCTCGCTAGTGCACAATGTGGAGCATCTCGCTAGTGCACAATGTGGAGCATCTCACTAGTGCACAATGTGGAGTATCTCACTAGTGCACAATGTGGAGTATCTCACTAGTGCACAATGTGGAGCATCTCACTAGTGCACAATGTGGAGCATCTCACTAGTGCACAATGTGGAGCATCTCACTAGTGCACAATGTGGAGCATCTCGCTAGTGCACAATGTGGAGTATCTCGCTAGTGCACAATGTGGAGTATCTCGCTAGTGCACAATGTGGAGTATCTCACTAGTGCACAATGTGGAGCATCTCGCTAGTGCACAATGTGGAGTATCTCGCTAGTGCACAATGTGGAGTATCTCACTAGTGCACAATGTGGAGCATCTCACTAGTGCACAATGTGGAGTATCTCACTAGTGCACAATGTGGAGTATCTCACTAGTGCACAATGTGGAGTATCTCACTAACTAGTGCACAATGTGGAGTATCTCACTAGTGCACAATGTGGAGTATCTCACTAGTGCACAATGTGGAGTATCTCACTAGTGCACAATGTGGAGTATCTCACTAGTGCACAATGTGGAGCATCTCACTAGTGCACAATGTGGAGCATCTCACTAGTGCACAATGTGGAGCATCTCACTAGTGCACAATGTGGAGTATCTCACTAGTGCACAATGTGGAGCATCTCACTAGTGCACAATGTGGAGTATCTCACTAGTGCACAATGTGGAGTATCTCACTAGTGCACAATGTGGAGCATCTCACTAGTGCACAATGTGGAGCATCTCACTAGTGCACAATGTGGAGTATCTCACTAGTGCACAATGTGGAGCATCTTACTAGTGCACAATGTGGAGTATCTCACTAGTGCACAATGTGGAGTATCTCACTAGTGCACAATGTGGAGTATCTCACTAGTGCACAATGTGGAGCATCTCACTAGTGCACAATGTGGAGCATCTCACTAGTGCACAATGTGGAGTATCTCACTAGTGCACAATGTGGAGTATCTCACTAGTGCACAATGTGGAGTATCTCACTAGTGCACAATGTGGAGCATCTCACTAGTGCACAATGTGGAGTATCTCACTAGTGCACAATGTGGAGCATCTCACTAGTGCACAATGTGGAGCATCTCACTAGTGCAGAATGTGGAGTACTTTGAATAATTGTGTATGTGTGTGGTGTGTGTGTTCTTGTAGATACAGAGTGTGTTGGGTGTGATGCTGAAGGATGACAAGTTGGATGCCATTGTGTGTGTGGCTGGAGGCTGGGCTGGAGGCAACATAGCCTCTCAAGGTGATGACCTTATACCCAATCTCGTGATATAGAGCAAGTTTTTGAGTGTGAAATTTTCATAGAAACAAGCCACACCCTCACGGTCTGGGTGAGTTGCATGCACCTCACAGCCAGCCACTCCCTCTACCAACACTGCTGATATCTGGGCTGCTTGTAGTAGTGAGCAGCTGATATGTCAGAGAGAGACCACCAACACTGCTGATATCTGGGCTGCTTGTAGTAGTGAGCAGCTGATATGTCAGAGAGAAACCCTGCTGATGCTTATGCCATGACGGTCATGAAGATGGGACTGCTTGATAAACTTTGAACGACTAGTTCATAATGTTCATCGTACTAGATATTAGACGAAATATCTGAGAAAACTTGCATCCATTGGTGGTCTTTCTCTGTTATGTCCCCACAGTGAGTATGGCCCTGCCTGACTAGTGTTCATGCCACTGTCTATAGCCACAGTTCTCCCCACAGTGAGTATGGCTGCTGGCTTGATGTAGTTTTCTCTTCCTGTGATTTCTATGTAGGCTTAGACATACATAGCCCTAGCCCTAGGAATTGGCTTCGACAGCCAGCTCAGCTCGCAAAGCTTGAACATGTGTATATTGTATGTACATGTGTATATTGTATGTATATTGTATGTACATGTGTATATTGTATGTACATGTGTATATTGTATGTACATGCGTATATTGTATGTACATGTGTATATTGTATGTATATTGTATGTACATGCGTATATTGTATGTACATGCGTATGTTGTATGTACATGCGTATATTGTATGTACATGTGTATATTGTATGTACATGCGTATATTGTATGTACATGTGAATATTGTATGTACATGCGTATATTGTATGTACATGTGTATATTGTATGTACATGCGTATATTGTATGTACATGTGTATATTGTATGTACATGCATATATTGTATGTACATGTGTATATTGTATGTACATGTGTATATTGTATGTACATGTGTATATTGTATGTGTATTGTATGTACATGCGTATATTGTATGTACATGCGTATATTGTATGTACATGCGTATATTGTATGTACATGTGTATATTGTATGTACATGCGTATATTGTATGTACATGTGTATATTGTATGTACATGTGTATATTGTATGTACATGTGTATATTGTATGTACATGTGTATATTGTATGTACATGTGTATATTGTATGCACGTGTATATTGTATGTACATGTGTATATTGTATGCACATGTGTATGTACATGTGCATATTGTATGTGTATATGCAGACCTGGTCAAGAACTGTGCCCTGATGATGAAACAATGTGTGTGGACGTCAGTGCTGTCCTGTCAGATTGCACATCAGTACCTGAACAAGTCAGTCTCTCTGTTCATCAGCGTGTGTGTGTGTCCATCGGTCTCTTGGACTCTCTGCTTATGTGTCTTTCTCTGACAATGTCAGCCTCTCTCTCTCTCTTATCTATTTCTCTGTCCTCAGTCTGTGCATACATCTCCTCATTGTTCTGTCTGTCTGTCCAGCTATGTCTTTCTCCACCTGCCTCTCTCTCTGTCGGCTTGCTTGTTGTCTGCCTCCTGTGGGTGCTACATTGTGATGTGTGTATGCCCTGTAGCTAGCACTGTTGATACTAATGACTGCATACATGTGTGCCCTAGTGGAGGGCTGCTGCTGCTCACGGGTGCCAAGGCTGCACTGCATGCAACTCCAGGTTAGTTCATCACTACAGTGCATGCCACTCAGTTCCTTGGGGTGGGGGTGAAGGTCATCCAAGACCTGACTGCTTGTGCACTGTACTCAGCATCATGTCTTTATTCTGCTGACTGTATAGCTAGTTGTTTCTGCTCTTGCTTGCGAACTTGCAATCCTTCATCACGTGCCTGCAGTATATAGTCGAGTTCATGTGTCAGCCATTTCAGGCTCGATTGTCATTAAAAGGGGGGACAGTTGCATTTTAGGGGGGGGGGCCTTCTCCATAATTGTTTTAATTTTTACTTGGTATAACTTGTAGCTAAGTTACTGGAGCTAAAGTGGAGGGAACCTCAAAACCTGAATGCCTGATTTTGCCACATAAATATCTCCATGGCTGAGCATAGTGAAAAACATTTTAGTATCAAAAGAGAGCACACAGAGAGACCTATCTTTTGAGCTATATATCTAGTCCATACCATGAACTTTACAGAATCTAAGGAGCTATAAAGTGGTAACCACAAGTTAAAAAATAAAAAAATAAATGCAACTGCCCTCCACCCTTGTTTCATGGTGTATGGTGTTGCAGTAATGTCTGCCATCTGGAGTAGTGAAGTATGTATGTACCAGAGATGCAAGTTAATACATTTCTGTGAGAGTTAATCAGGATTTTGACAAAATGTTCATATCTCAGGGGTCCCACATGTTTAGGGGTTCAACTGTATTAGTGCCATATCTCTGCGGTCTCACATTCAGGGGTTCAACTGTATTAGTGCCATATCTCAGGGGACCCACAATCAGGGGTTCAACTGTATTAGTGCCATATCTCAGGGGACCCACATTCAGGGGTTCAACTGTATTAGTGCCATATCTCTGAGGTCTCATATTCAGGGGTTCAACTGTATTAGTGCCATATCTCAGGGGACCCACAATCAGGGGTTCAACTGTATTAGTGCCATATCTCTGAGGTCTCACATTCAGGGGTTCAACTGTATTAGTGCCATATCTCAGGGGACCCACATTCAGGGGTTCAACTGTATTAGTGCCATATCTCAGGGGACCCACATTCAGGGGTTCAACTGTATTAGTGCCATATCTCAGGGGACCCACATTCAGGGGTTCAACTGTATTAGTGCCATATCTCAGGGGACCCACATTCAGGGGTTCAACTGTATTAGTGCCATATCTCTGAGGTCTCACATTCAGGGGTTCAACTGTATTAGTGCCATATCTCAGGGGACCCACATTCAGGGGTTCAACTGTATTAGTGCCATATCTCTGAGGTCTCATATTCAGGGGTTCAACTGTATTAGTGCCATATCTCAGGGGACCCACATTCAGGGGTTCAACTGTATTAGTGCCATATCTCAGGGGACCCACATTCAGGGGTTCAACTGTATTAGTGCCATATCTCAGGGGACCCACATTTAGGGGTTCCATTGTACAGGGTGAGGCAGAGAAACCTATTTTACACAGTCATTAGTGGGTGCTAGTTAGGTGGGTGGTAGCGGTGTCTTACCGTTTCAGTTCCATCATACCTTGGACTGGTAGATTTGCTGTTGAAACGTTTATCAAGAATGGCGAATCTGTGATTGCGACGCTGAGAGCTTTTCGTATCCATTTCAGACTTGGTGGAAATGATGCTGTTCCCAGACCGAAAAACCATATGCTATGGGTTGAAAATTTCAGGACTACAGGTTTAGCATTAAAAATAAAACCATCTGGAAGACCTTGGAGCGTTTGAACTCCAGAAAATGTCCAAGCTGCGAGACAGTCTGTTTAGCAGTCTCCTAAATGTTCAGCCCGTAAACATGCCGGAAATGACTCGCTGGGTGATGCGATACTTCAGGAATCGACTACAAATGAGTAGCGCAAATAGAGGCCACCATCTGGACCATGTCATTTTAAAAACCAGGTGAAAACAAACTATTCTACGCACTTTCAAATTATAAAATAAAGTTTTGAATATCATTTACCATTTCTTTGTTATTAATTAACCTTTAAAAATCCGGGAGGTTTGTCTGTACCTATACTAGTGCTAAATCTCAGAGGTCTCACATTCAGGGGTTCCAGTGCCATATCTCAGGGGACCCACATTCAGGGGTTCCACTGTATTAGTGCCATATCTCAGAGGTCTCACATTCAGGGGTTCCAGTGCCATATCTCAGGGGACCCACATTCAGGGGTTCCACTGTATTAGTGCCATATCTCAGAGGTCTCACATTCAGGGGTTCCAGTGCCATATCTCAGGGGACCCACATTCAGGGGTTCCACTGTATTAGTGCCATATCTCAGAGGTCTCACATTCAGGGGTTCCAGTGCCATATCTCACGGGACCCACATTCAGGGGTTCCAGTGCCATATCTCAGGGGACCCACATTCAGGGGTTCCACTGTATTAGTGCCATATCTCAGAGGTCTCACATTCAGGGGTTCCAGTGCCATATCTCAGGGGACCCACATTCAGGGGTTCCACTGTATTAGTGCCATATCTCAGAGGTCTCACATTCAGGGGTTCCAGTGCCATATCTCACGGGACCCACATTCAGGGGTTCCAGTGCCATATTTCCGGGGACCCACATTCAGGGGTTCCACTGTATTAGTGCCATATCTCAGAGGTCTCACTTTCAGGGGTTCCTGTGCCATATCTCAGAGGTCTCACATTCAGGGGTTCCAGTGCCATATTTCAGGGGGCCCACATTCAGGGGTTCCACTGTATTAGTGCCATATCTCAGAGGTCTCACATTCAGGGGTTCCAGTGCCATATCTCAGAGGTCTCACATTCAGGGGTTCCAGTGCCATATCTCAGAGGTCTCACATTCAGGGGTTCCAGTGCCATATCTCAGGGGACCCACATTCAGGGGTTCCACTGTATTAGTGCCATATCTTGGGGGCCACTGAATTAGTGCCATATTTCAGGGGTTCGCCTGTATTAGTGTCATATCTCAGGAGTTCCACTGTATTAGTGCCATATCTCGGGGTTCCATTGTATTAGTGCCATATCTCAGGAGTTCCACTGTATTAGTGCCATAACTCAGGGGTCCTACATTCAGGGGTTCCACTGTATTACTGCCATATATCATATCTCAGGGGTTCCACTGTATTAGTGCCATATCTCAGGAGTTCCACTGAATTAGTGCCATATCTCAGGGTTCCATTGTATTAGTGCCATATCTTGGGGGCCACTGAATTAGTGCGATATCTCAGGGTTCCACTGTATTAGTGCCATATCTCAGGGGTTCCAATGTATTAGTGCCATATCTCAGAGGTCCTACATTCAGGAGTTCCACTGTATTACTGCCGTATATCATATCTCAGGGGTTCCACTGTATTAGTGCCATATCTCAGGTGTTCCATTGTATTAGTGCCATATCTCAGGAGTTCCATTGTATTAGTGCCATATCTCAGAGGTCCTACATTCAGGAGTTCCACTGTATTACTGCCATATATCATATCTCAGGGGTTCCACTGTATTAGTGCCATATCTCAGGTGTTCCATTGTATTAGTGCCATATCTCAGAGGTCCTACATTCAGGAGTTCCACTGTATTACTGCCATATATCATATCTCAGGGGTTCCACTGTATTAGTGCCATATCTCAGGTGTTCCATTGTATTAGTGCCATATCTCAGAGGTCCTACATTCAGGAGTTCCACTGTATTACTGCCATATATCATATCTCAGGGGTTCCACTGTATTAGTGCCATATCTTGGGGGCCACTGAATTAGTGCGATATCTCAGGAGTTCCATTGTATTAGTGCCATATCTCAGGGGTTCCACTGTATTAGTGCCATATCTTGGCCAGGGTTTCATACAGGGGGGAAGCTCATACGGGGGGGGGGGGGGGGGGGAGCCCTGGGATATCCCCCCCCAAAAAACGATTTCTCGCCCCCCCCCCAAGATTTTTCACAATAAAAATTTATATTAAAGTCCACATCGGTCAATGGTGGACCCTCTATACTAATTTTCAATAAGTGTTCTAGGTTCGAGTCAGATAGACGACTGCGTAGGCGAGTTTTAATCAACTTCATTTGACTAAAGGAATGCTCTACTGTTGCTGTGCCAACAGGAAGTGCCATTGCAATGTTCAATATCTTCCACGTCTCAGGGAAAATTCCTCCGTACGTATGTGACTTGTTCATCTCGTCCAGCATTTCTTGCCTGCCGACTCTTCTTTACGTTCCATTATTGCCTTTTTCTCCACTAGCAAAGCCCGTCTAAATATCTTTCACTCTGAAAGAAGCTCATTGCCATCAAGCAATGGAGGTGAGGTGTAAGTCGTCCCCGCATACTCAACCTCTGCTTCTTTTCCATAGAACTCGGCAAGAATCTTAATTTGCTCGCTGCCGTATGATGGTAAGGAGGCTTCAGAGGGTAATAGGGAGGGACTGAATATGGACATTGCAGTAACAATCTTCACAGCTTTATCAGTAAATCGACTCTTAATATTTAGAAGAAGGGAATCGACGTATGGAATTGCAACTAGAGTTCGATACTCTGCTGTGGTTGTGATAGAAGACCAACGGCTTCGTGCAGATCCATGTGTGCCGAGTGTTATATCGTGTTTTTCCTTCAACATAGATATTTCAGACTCGACTGAACCCAACCACTCACTTCTTTCGTCCTTTAGATGCTCGAGTTGATCCATCGTGATTTTCAGAAGTACCGGTAGCCTGCTCATCTCGAGTAGCTTTCTTTGCATTGAAAAATTCATCCTTGCCAGGATATCCAGAACTTCTCACAGGAACATGATACTAGCAACTCCAATGTAAGTAGCAAGGAGAGCACCAATACCGTATGCTTCAGCATCACCTGATGTCTCGTACAGCTGTTGTAGGGTGACGATAAGGGCAGGAAGCTCTCAGTAAATAGCCCGTACACAGCATTCGTGTGAGAGCCATCTGGTATCACTAGGCTTCACAATCTTAAGCTCAGGTAGCTTGAGGACAGACTGGACTGCTTTGAGAGATTCTGCTTTCTTGGGTGAGTAGAAGAAGAGCTTCCATATATTTCTCGTAGTTCCAAACTTCTTCTTCTTGATCTCTGGAACACTGTTAGCAGCTTGCATGCTTGCTAGTTGAAGCCTGTGGCAGGCACAGTGGCAGGCACAGTGGATGTAAAAGGAATGTGCAGCTAGAGTTCGCATCCTTTTTTGAACTCCATTGCATTCTCTGGCAAAGGTGGCTGCTCCATCATAACCTTGGCCTATTAGTTTACGATAGTCCAGGTTCTTCGACTCAAGGAAGGAGCTGATTGCATCTGAAATGGTAGCAGCATCTTAGGCACATATGTGGAGCACTGTAAGGAAGTGCTCCTCTGGTTTTCCATTTACAATCCACCAACAACAGATGGACAGCACTTCTGTAGTACTAATAATATCTACACACTCATCAGCTAACACAGAGAAGTATGGGCTTGATTTTAAGCTCTCAATTAGCTTCCTATCTAGCCAGCTATTGATGGCCTCTAAAAGCATCATTGCAGGAAATTTGGATGTGTACTGAGCATTTTGTGGCCCCTCTTTGACATGTTGCTGGAGAAGTTCATCTCCATTTGCAATTTGCAACTGGACCGGGGGATCGAATGTGGTTGTAAGGGGCAGGCAATTTTTGGCAAGAAAATATATCGATCTCAAAAGGTTAATTAAGCACTATGTTTCTGTTCTTTGCTCTCTTTTCTTCAGCGTCCTTAGCAGCTGCTGAACATTGCAGTTGTAGGACACTCTGCTCCTTTCCTTGTTCTGCCATTCGAGCATGGATAACAGCATCTCTGTGCCATTTTGACTGGCTGTGTTCCTTGAGTTGTTCAGTAGCGTGATTCCAATCCTGAATTCCCCGAGTGGTCCATGCAACCCTGGCTGTAGAAGGTGCATTTCCTCGCTTCTGGCAGAGCTTGCAGAACATGCCCTGCTTAGGATCATCGCAGTACACCCAAGGATATTTCTGCTCCCACTCCTTCTTGTAGCTGAGCCTGGCTTTGTAGAGTTTCCTCTTATGCGCTTTGGAACACACTGATCTACCTACTGATGCTTCGGAATTGGTGGAAGTCAAGGCATCACTAGTCGACATAGTTGGGACTACATCTTCGTCGTCCTCAGAATCTCTACTAGACCCAGCACGCACTCGCTTTCTGGTAAAAAAGTTCCTGAGGTCCATTTTTGTAGGTTTGTATTTCTCTGGGTCGTATTTAGTTGCAGAATGCTACTAGCTGAAGCATTTGCTCTTTATATACAAAATTGTGAATAAATCTAGAATATTCTGTGTCACCGTTCAATCATGTGTTAATCTAGAACGTTCTGTCCTTGTGCTATTATTCTGTGGTTAGCTTTCCTAATTGTAGTGTAGATTTAATTTAGGAAAGCTAACCACAGAATAATAGCACATGCAGAACATTCTATATTATGACACAATTACATCTTGTCACAAAACTATTCTGTGGCAATATGCAACTGTGTCATAATCTAGAATGTTCTGTCCATGTGCTAGTACTTTAACTATAGGAAAGTATCCTCAAAATGTCTCGGAATCAATCTGAGAGCATCGATTTTGCAAAACAAATCTGGGAGGGCATCCCCCCAGACCCCCCTACTTGGGGCTTGCTTACGCACGCCCATCACGTAAATGCCAAACGTTTCGAGTTCCCCCCCCCCAAACTGTAAATGCTGTATGAACCCCTGTTTGGGGTTCCACTGTATTATTGCCATATCTCAGGAGTTCCACTGTATTATTGCCATATCTCAGGAGTTCCACTGTATTATTGCCATATCTCAGGGGTTCCACTGTATTATTGCCATATCTCAGGAGTTCCACTGTATTATTGCCATATCTCAGGAGTTCCACTGTATTATTGCCATATCTCAGGGGTTCCACTGTATTATTGCCATATCTCAGGGGTTCCACTGTATATCTCAGGGGTTCCACTGTATATCTCAGGGGTTCCACTGTACAGTATTTCTGGCAGAAATATCCTTGTGAGCTGCCGGGATCGTCTGTTATTCATGTCTTGTTATTCATGTCTTGTGTATCTTCATAGTTGTTGTAATATCGGTAATGGTGTGTATTATATTAGGTATGATTGGGTACGGAATGGCCAAGGCTGCAGTGCATCAGCTGGTACAGAGTGTGAGTCAGTCCTCTAGTGGCCTACCCGACAATGCTACTGTCCTAGGAATACTCCCGTAAGCATGTACTCTCCACACATTACTCTCCACACACTATGAATAGTCACACTCCTCCACATACATGTATGCACATCACACTCCTCCACACACCATGCAGTCATATTGATCCACAAAGCATACACACTCACATTCATGACAGGCATGAACTGACATTAAGGGGGGGGGGGGGGGGGGGGGCGCCATTTTTTAATATATTTTTTCTCCCCCCCCCCCCCAAAACTTGTGGTTACCACTTTATAGCTCTATAGATTCTGCAAACTTCATGGCATCAAACTTCATGGTATGGACTTGATATATAGCTTAAAAGATAGGTCTCTCTGTGTGCTCTCTTTTGACACTTTTCATATGTATAAACTATATAGGCAAGTTACTGGAGCTAAAGTGGATGGAACTCAAAACCCGATTGCCTGATTTTGCCACATAAAGATATATCTCCAGATTGCCAAGTGTAGAGAGTTGAAATTAGCACCCGTTGCTAGAGAAAGCCCTACTCTATGCAACGAGGGTTTCATTAAGCGCTAAAATGTAAGTACCTGGTCCAAGCGCCCGGTTGGAAAATGAATTTTATGGAATTTTAACGAAATTCATTTTACAACCGGGCACTTGACCACGTACTTACGTTTTAGCACCTAATGAAACCAGTCATTGCATAGAGTAGGGCTTCCTATGTTAATTTCAACTCTCTAGCACTTGGCAATCTGGAGATATTTATGTGGCAAAATCAGGCAATCTGGTTTCGAGTTCCCTCCACTTTAGCTCCAGTAACTTGGCTATAGTTATACATATGTAGTGTCAATACATATGTAGTGTCAAAAGAGAGCACACAGAGAGACCTATCTTTTTAGCTATATATCAATTCCATACCATGAAGTTTGCAGAATCTATGGAGCTATGAAGTGGTAACCACAAGTTTTTGTTAAAAATGGAGCCCCCCCCCCCCCCCCCCCCCCCCACAGGTTTTTACCATGACTATGCATACAAGCAAACTCCTCCTCCCAACCATGACGTATGCATACAAGCAAACCCCTCCTCCCAACCATGACGTATGCATACAAGCAAACCCCTCCTCCCAACCATGACGTATGCATACAAGCAAACCCCTCCTCCCAACCCTGACGTATGCATACAAGCAAACCCCTCCTCCCAACCCTGACGTATGCATACAAGCAAACCCCTCCTCCCAACCATGACGTATACATACAAGCAAACCCCTCCTCCCAACCAGACGTATGCATACAAGCAAACCCCTCCTCCCAATTGAGGCATGTGTTTTTGCTGTAGTGTGACACTGGACACTCCAGCCAACCGCAAGGCCATGCCCAATGCTAGTTTCAGTGAGTGGACTCCACTGGAATTTGTGGCAGCGACAGTGTTTAAGTGGACAGATGCACAGAACCGGCCAGCCAGTGGAAGTCTGCTCTCATTGGTCACATCAGAGGGTATGACCACCATCTCCCGAGAGAACTGAAACTGAAATAGCTGCAAATGAACAGCATTTATGTATGAACAAGTGCAAGCATTTTTATTATAATTCTTGTGCTGGAACTGTGTAGAATTCCTTCTAGGTTGTCATCAGCCAAGGAGTTTAATGTGGCTAAGATATATTCTGCAAACATGACGTTCTTGCTCTCAATCTGCTACATGAGGAAGGTCAATGGGAAGATGGACATCAGTCTCTCCTCTTTGATCAGTCATGTTGAGACTTGGCACACGAAGGACCAAGTGCAGCACCGATTGGTTCTGGATATTACACTCTGAGAGAAGCTCAGAATCTTCAAGCATGCGCCCTCCAATCAGCAGGCATTGCTGACGAACAGGCACTCTCTCTTTGGCACAGATCTGCTCTTTGATAGCTAAGATTCTGTCTGTTAGGGTCACATGTACCGTGACAGTCTTACCTGTCAGAGTCTTGACAAACAAGTGCATGTTCTGCTCTGGCCTGCTAAGCAAGACTGGGAGAAGATAAGGTCAAGATTGGATCGGTCTCTGATGCCACACTCACTCAAAATTTGTCCATTCTCAAGCTCGCTGCCTTCAAAGAAGAGCTGAAGTTCTTGAACAGGGACATCCAGTTCAGCCGAGAGAAACACTTTAATACTGTGCACAGTGCTAGTCACTGGCTGTTGCATTTCCACTTGAGTGTTGGACTTTCCTCTGATAGTTACCGTGAGTCTGAGGAGAATTGGACGCAAGATGTTGACACGGATTCTTTGGTTGTGTCTGATCCTATAGTGACTAAGTGGGTGAAGATTTTCTAGGAAAGTGTGTCCACAGTAGAGCTCTACATATTCAACAGTTGCTCGTTCCCTTTCAGCCACAAGTTCCTTTAGACTCAAGACGGTCTGGTCTAATCGCACCCATTGAGACAATGTGCTTCGAGATGTCAGTGAAATGTCCAGCTTAGCTGAGCCCTCAGCAATTGCCAGTCGGAGAGTAGAATAAGGCTCAACTCCACTTGTGCCCAGTGAGCAGGAACCCAACAGGAGATCGTCTCCAAGAAAAATTCTCTGCAGATCACATGGAATGTTTTCTTTGCTAAGAAGTTTTTCTTTCAACCGGTCCAACGAGTCTGTGGGGTCCACTTCAAGGACATAGTTCTTGCCACTTGGGGCATCCACGTAGATCTCAAAACCATTTCCCTCGCGTAAAACGAGGTGCACTGCACTCTCATGCTCGATGTTATAATCCAGGAACCGAAAGTCACCTCGCAGCTGTTCGCCGAGGAAGATGAAACGCTGCTTGCCTGCAGGAATGCCTTCTTGCCTCTCTATCTGATCCTTCACTTGAGCAACAGTGTCAAAAGCATGCACAGTCAGCACAATCGTCTTGCCATCCAGAGTCTTCACAAATACCATAGCTTCATAATTGCGCTGGTTCACTACCACTACGGCTTGATCAGGAATACCATAATCACTGATTCTCCTATTGGGTTGCAAAATAATACCATCATACACGACTTCCATCCTGTAGAAGGAGATGCGAGAACGTCTACTGATGTCTGATTTTAGCGTATCCAACAGCACATGACTGGATACTTCCAGCTCAAATGAGGAGCCAGTGTGCACCTCAATAGTCAGAACATAGCGAATGTCCAGTTCAAGTGCTATGACAGAGGAATCTTGTGGCCGGAGTGAGCTCAGAGTTGTGTTGTTGTCCAGAAGAATTCCATGCTCTTTTATGCGCAGGCAACGGGCAGGAATGCCACGTTCAAGACTTAACTTTACCTTCACGCTGTTAATCGTTTCTAGTTCTCCCATCTCGATCATTATGTCCTGTTCGCCATCTCCTTCTCTTTTAAGCCTAACCTCCACCATTTTACCTAAGCTCTTCAAAAACAGTTCCGCAGACTCCTGAACTTTGCGGTGTCGAATGTCTTAGCAGTGTACAATCCCCTACCCAGTAAAAAAAAAGGGGGGGGGGGGGGGGGCGAGCTCTGTGTGCGCGCGCCCACAAGTGCGCACCGTCATGTGACTACTGGCAGGTGTCGACATGGTAAGATACTTCTTAGTTTGTCAATGATGCTGTTCTATATTAGTTTTTGTCTTCACAGGGTCTCCTATCTCTGCTAAAAAGTCTTTATATGAGTCAAGATAAGGAACTTCGAATTCTTTTGCTTGGTTTAGACAATGCTGGAAAGACAACCATATTAAAAATGATGGCTGCAGAGACAGATATTGAGCTTGTTAAGCCCACACTAGGCTTCAATGTGAAAGCAGTACAATCTTCGGGCTTCAAGTTAAATGTCTGGGACATTGGAGGGCAGAAGAAGATAAGACCATATTGGAAACACTACTATGAAGACACAGATGTTCTGGTATGGTGAAGTACATATTGTTGGAGGCATGCCAGCAAATGCTCCCAAATAGTAATGCTACATGCCCCAGCAGGAATTTTCTTTCTTGCTTCTTTTCTTGGTGATCCAGCTCCATACCCACTATCTGCACACTGTTGACCACAATGATATAATTTACAATAACTCAATGGAGTCAAGTCGCTCTATAGACTTTCTTAATAAGTAAAGTAAATGAAAACTTTTATAAGCTATATTGTTTGGCATTAATTAGTAATTCGCATGACAACACATGACCATATTGGTTCTGATTGGAACATTGCCAGAGCACAATGACAATGTGTTCTGCATGTCGTTTGTTTTTATGAAAATTCCGTAAGTGGCTTAATACATTTATGCTGGCAGTGAATACAGATACTGTAGCATTTCACATCTGTTGTATATTTATTTACTTAGATCTACGTGATAGATAGCAGTGACGAGCCAAGATTAGATGAAGCAGGGGTAGAGCTGAACAGCCTGCTAGCCGAAGATAAACTAGCTGGCACACCACTGTTAATCTATGCCAACAAACAAGACCTGGACTTCGCAGAATCTCCAGATACAGTGAGTGGCTCTATCAGGGATTATGCTAGCACTTTCTATGTAGGTTTGACCCATTTTTTAAATGGCAGATTCTTCCCCCCCCAAGCTGATATCTCAGCTAAAACTCGCATTAGTCGCTTCTTAGCTGCCTAAATGGTGCTTTCGACCTTGACTAGCCCCAAAAAGATTCCCCATGCCGGGAATCCTTTACTAAGGTATTAAACCCGGTATACCTCAAAAGCACCAATACGTTTGATTTAAGAGGGATTTAGGAGTGAAGTATAAAAATCTGGCCCACATGAACTTAAATTCATATAATCACCGAACTTCATAGTATATTACACACTGATGTACGTACCCACTACTCTGTATATTATTACACATTGATGTAGGTCACCCATTACTCTATATATTATTACACATTGATGTAGGTCATCCACTACCCTGTATATTATTACACATTGATGTAGGTCACCCACTACCCTGAATATTATTACACACTGGTGTAGGTCACCCATTACTCTGTATATATTATTACACATTGATGTACGTACCCACTACTCTGTATATTATTACACACTGATGTAGGTCACCCATTACTCTATATATTATTACACATTGATGTAGGTCATCCACTACCCTGTATATACACATTGATGTAGGTCACCCACTACCCTGAATATTATTACACACTGATGTAGGTCACCCATTACTCTGTATATATTATTACACATTGATGTACGTACCCACTACTCTGTATATTATTACACACTGATGTAGGTCATCCACTACTCTGTATATTATTACACACTGATGTAGGTCACCCATTACCCTGTATATTATTACACACTGATGTAGGTCACCCATTACTCTATAATATTATTGCATACTGATGTAGGTCATCCACTACCCTGAATATTTTATTACACACTGATGTAGGTCATCCACTACCCTGAATATTATTACATACTGATGTAGGTCACCTACTACCCTATATATTAACACACTGATGTAGGTCATCCATTACTCTGTATATTATTACACACTGATGTATGTACCCATTACTCTGTATATTATTACGCACTGATGTAGGTCATCCACTACCCTGAATATTATTACATACTGATGTAGGTCACCCACTACCCTGTATATTAGTGCATTGATGTAGGTCACCCATTACTCTGTATATTATTACACACTGATGTAGGTCACCCACTACATTACACACTGATGTAGGTCATCCACTACCCTGTATATTATTACACACTAATTAGGTCACCCACTACCCTGAATGTTATTAACACTGATGCAGGTCACCCACTACCCTGTATATATCAGTGGTTCCCAACCTTTTTGGAACCATTACCCTAATCGCCCTGTCCTCCCTATTCCATTACCCACACCTGTGTAATAAAAATAAAACTGGTTTTATTTTATGAATTTTTATTTTATTTTATGTATTTTATGAATTTTTGTTATGAATTTTTGTTATTTTTATTTATATGCTAGTAAGTATTAGTAGTTAATTAGTTGGTCACAGCAAAACAAATCCAAGTCAATGGGATGGCTGTGCTTGCATTTTTGTTAGGCAAGTACATATTCAATGTACGGTTTTGTAGAACTGAGAGCAATTCTTGCATCATTTGACACCTTCAACTGGTTCGGTTTCTTGGTTGTTATTCCCACGATGATGGAAAGTCTTGCTCACATCAGTAAGTGGTCGAAAAGGAAGTCGGGATCTTTAGGCCCAGCTTGCAAAAGTTGGTGTGTCATTTAGCTGGGCTATCCAGAAGGTTTCCAAGTCCTTCTTCTGGAATCCCAGCTTCCAAGCCTCATTCACTCTCAGAGTTATTCACTCCTCTTTTGCTGGAAAGTCATCTTCATTGGCCACAAAATGCTGCTGGTTACTGGAGGCAAGTGATGTCCAGATAAGTATGTCCAGATCAGGGAAGTATTCCTCCATCTTTCTGACCAATTCACCCAAGTGGGCCTGGATGTCTGCTTTAAAAATTTCTAACCATCTTCACTCTCATCAACAAATTTGTTAAGTGTGTGAAATGGTACCCTATGCCCTTTGCAACTCTCTTGCTCCAAAACTTTAGATTTCCGATAAATAAATTGTTTTGCGTCGATGATTGCCTTCCTTGAAGTGCCAAGTTTCCTCTGTTGAGTTCATTGAAGATGTCGCCCAAATAGCGCAGACGGAAAAGCCATTCGTGCGTCAGAAAAGTGGTGTGCCAAGTCTGATCCTTTTTGCTGCAAAAATAGTTGACTGCCTCCCGAAGGTCAATCACGTGATTCACAACCTTGCCTCAAGATAGCCACCTTACTTTGGTGGTGTGTACAGTAGCACTTCATTCTTCTCGCCCACTCTCTTTGCACAATTCTTTAAACACACGGCTGTTGAAGTCTTTGGCTTTTATGAAGTTAACAACATTAACAAGTTGGCCCAATACTGCTTTCAAGGCATCTGGGAGTGTCTTGGATGCAAGTGTATATCGGTGAATGCTACAATGATCAACAGTGCTCTGAGAGAAAAATTGTGCTCATTCGTTCATTTTTCTATTTTAGTTAGGTGCGTGGTATATACCCGTTTGTATGAGCCTGCCTCCCATCTGTTGTTCCATGACCGAGTCAGACCAGTCACCAAGCTGCTCAAGACACTCTCATTCACCCACAAACAATGGGTCTCCAATATCAGATTGATCAGTGAGAATGCCTATAAATATTACCATGTGAGTAATGCACATTTAGTAGTAGTCCTTATATGCAGTGGTTTCACATAGTAACCTGATGGATCCAGCGAGATGAGACAGTTCCACCTCCTGCTTCTGCTGCTTATTTGAGTTGGCCTACGACCTATCCATCAGAGACAACAACAGCTGCCTCTTCTCATTGAGCAGCTGCCTGTAGACAAAATCCATTTTGCTCGATCCCGAAAGGCATATCTCTATCATTCTCAGACTCAACTCAAGTGTAACCTTTGGCCAGCTTCAGCTGCCCACACACCTAAAAATAGATGGCACAGAGTCATGGAAGAAACTGACAAGTTACACAGTGAGTTTCATAGTAGAGGTTGTAGAATGGTACAGGGGACAAGGAATGCAAAATGTGTCAGCAACTGCTAGAAAGTATGGAGTAGACAGAAAGAGAATAAGAGAGTGGAATGAAAAATATGATGCATTGATTGATGCCAGCATTGATGGTAGGAAGAAGAAGAGGAAACTGCATGATGGAGGAGCAATCTTCAGCCAAAAGTGGACTCGGAGGTCTTCGATTACCTAGAATTGGAGCGTTCCGAAGGCAGGGCTGTGACCTCCAGGAGAAAGCCTTGCTCAGAGCATAAGCATCCAAGGCTTCCTTACATCTCCCATGTGGCTGGAAGAAAAGGTGGAATGTTAGTTACAGGCGGAGAACAGATACATTACAAAATGTGCCAGTCTGCCCGAGGACTATGGAGTGCAGCTTTCCCATTTTCGGAGAACCATCCGATAACCGAGAGCTTCACAACTAGAAATTCAGAAATTGGCAACATGGACCAGACAATGTGCAGGTAAGCATCGTTTACACTGGCTACTTGTAATTTTACCTTTTTCATCACTAGGATTGACTCAGCACCTTCTGCCACCAACAATTGCCTGTCACCAACAATTGTTGTGGAGAGCGAAGTATTCGCATTGCTACCACTGGTGCCGGGAAGAAGAGTTTCACAGTAGCTTTGTGTGTGACAGGAGATAGAACCAAACTCCCTGCTGTCATCATCTTCAAGGAGAAAAATGGAAGATTTGGCCCACGTGTTTGTAGTGCACTTCGTATTCCTCAGAATGTTGATGTCAATGTCACTGAAAATGGCTGGATGACTCACCCAAGCAGCTGGCTACATAGGGTGTGGGGAAAGTCTTCTTACAGCAACTGGTGACACTTGGTCCTTGAAAGCTATCACCTGCACAAGTGTGCCGACACCAAGGACATTGCTGAAGAGTTGGAAACCGACCTTGAATTCATCCCAGGTAGTGGACCAATTTCAATAGTGATACAACAAATGATTCCCTCCATTTTGTGTAAGTGGCTGTACATCCCTGGCACAGCCAATGGATGTTTCAGTCAACAAGCCCTTCAAGGACAAAATGAGGGAACTGTGGATGGAGTGGAGGAGAAGCTCAAGCTCTTGTAGGACCAAGAAAGGCAACTTGAAGTCCTCCTCAAGATAGGATGCTATAGATTGGGTCTCTGCTGCATGGAAGTCTATTTCCGAAGACACGATAGCTCGCTCCTTCCTATGCTGCGGGATCTCCAACAATATAGACGGTTCTGAGGACCAATACATCAGGGAATGTGTTCCGAAGGAGATTGAGGAGGAGAGTGCAGATGACAAAGATCCCTTTGCTGAGCTGACTGATGGTGAAGCTGGTGAGGTGGAGGTTCTGAAGAGGACGAAGAATAGAAATAGATAGATAGCTACGAACAATAACTAGCTAGCATGCATGCGATGCAACAATATTTGCTCGCGTGTGCAAATCCGAGTTTAATGCACGTTATATATATGGACACTATATATGGAGCAAAAAAATTCATTTCATGGGTTGCTGGAGCAAGTGCCCACTAAGCTGGTTTTGGAGGTGAGTGGTTGAGCGCTTAGTACATATACTACGGTATTACTACGCATTGATGCATGTCACCCTCTACCCTGTATATTATTATTACACACTGATGCAAGTCACCCTCTACCCTGTATATTATTATTACACACTGATGCAAGTCACCCACTACCCTGTATATTATTATTACACACTGATGCAAGTCACCCTCTACCCTGTATATTATTATTACACACTGATGCATGTCACCCACTACCCTGTATATTATTATTACACACTGATGCAAGTCATCCACTACCCTGTATATTATTATTACACACTGATGCAAGTCACCCTCTACCCTGTATATTATTATTACACACTGATGCAAGTCACCCTCTACCCTGTATATTATTATTACACACTGATGCAAGTCACCCTCTACCCTGTATATTATTATTACACACTGATGCAAGTCACCCTGTATATTATTATTACACACTGATGCAAGTCACCCTCTACCCTGTATATTATTATTACACACTGATGCAAGTCACCCTGTATATTATTATTACACACTGATGCAAGTCACCCGCTACCCTGTATATTATTATTACACACTGATGCAAGTCATCCACTACCCTGTATATTATTATTATACACTGATGCAAGTCATCCACTACCTTGTATATTATTACACACTGATGCAAGTCACCCACTACCCTGTATATTATTATTACACACCGATGCAAGTCACCCTCTACCCTGTATATTATTATTACACACTGATGCAAGTCATCCACTACCCTGTATATTATTATTACACACTGATGCAAGTCATCCACTACCCTGTATATTATTATTACACACTGATGCAAGTCACCCACTACCTTGTATATTATTATTACACACTGATGCAAGTCACCACTACCTTGTATATTATTATTACACATTGATGCAAGTCACCCACTACCCTGTATATTATTATTACACACTGATGCAAGTCACCCACTACCCTGTATATTATTATTACACACTGATGCAAGTCACCCACTACCCTGTATATTATTATTACACACTGATGCAAGTCACCCACTACCCTGTATATTATTATTACACACTGATGCAAGTCATCCACTACCCTGTATATTATTATTACACACTGATGCAAGTCACCCACTACCCTGTATATTATTATTACACACTGATGCAAGTCACCCACTACCCTGTATATTATTATTACACACTGATGCAAGTCACCCACTACCCTGTATATTATTATTACACACTGATGCAAGTCACCCACTACCCTGTATATTATTATTACACACTGATGCAAGTCACCCACTACCCTGTATATTATTATTACACACTGATGCAAGTCACCCACTACCCTGTATATTATTATTACACACTGATGCAAGTCACCCACTACCCTGTATATTATTATTACACACTGATGCAAGTCACCCACTACCCTGTATATTATTATTACACACTGATGCAAGTCACCCACTACCCTGTATATTATTATTACACACTGATGCAAGTCACCCACTACCCTGTATATTATTATTACACACTGATGCAAGTCACCCACTACCCTGTATATTATTATTACACACTGATGCAAGTCACCCACTACCCTGTATATTATTATTACACACTGATGCAAGTCACCCACTACCCTGTATATTATTATTACACACTGATGCAAGTCACCCACTACCCTGTATATTATTATTACACACTGATGCAAGTCACCCACTACCCTGTATATTATTATTACACACTGATGCAAGTCACCCACTACCCTGTATATTATTATTACACACTGATGCAAGTCACCCACTACCCTGTATATTATTATTACACACTGATGCAAGTCACCCACTACCCTGTATATTATTATTACACACTGATGCAAGTCACCCACTACCCTGTATATTATTATTACACACTGATGCAAGTCACCCACTACCCTGTATATTATTATTACACACTGATGCAAGTCATCCACTACCCTGTATATTATTATTACACACTGATGCAAGTCACCCACTACCCTGTATATTATTATTACACACTGATGCAAGTCACCCTCTACCTTGTATATTATTTGTGTGTGTTTGCATGTCCAGATTTCAGAAACTATGCAGCTAACTTGCATCAAGGATAGAAGTTGGAGATTACAGCCTTGCTCAGCCATCAAGAATGAGGGAATCCAGGTGAGCTAATGCAGACCAACAATAAAATAAGCAGTTGATGTCTTTGTTTGTGCAGGATGGGATCGAGTGGCTGAGCAAGAATGTGGGCAAGTCAAAGTGAAGCTTGCATTGAACACAGTCAGCAACCCGACCACTTAAATGCATCAAGGAGGAGAACACCTTTTCACATTGTGTAGTTAGTTACACTTCAGTTCTTAGCCTGTGCCATGATCAAAGAAGATAATAAAAATAAAAACTTGTACATTATACAAATGTACACGTAATATATCTATACATATGTAAATGTACACGTCATATCTATACGTATAATGTACAGAATACACACACTATTGGAGGTTTGTTATGGGTAATGTCTTGTAGGGGTTGAGAATGCCCTGAGGGTCCAGGAGTGCTTTGATTCCGTGCATCACCTGAACTGCTGCAGGTGGCTTGGAGTAATGGATGAACTTGGCCTTCTTGAAGCCAAGACCATGTTCAGCTGAGATGCTTCCTCGATGTTTGGCTAAAATCAACAATTATCTACTAGTTATTCTCCCATGTTACATATATGCAGTGCGACATGTCTAGAGGCTAGACTGCAGTGCCACAAGTCACTATACAGTGCCACACTTCGGTCTGTCTAGAGGCTCGACTGCAGTGCCACAAATCTAGAGGCAAGACTGCAGTGCCACAAGGCTAGGCTGCAGTGCCACAACTCAACAGTACATACCTGTCTGCTCAAAAATGTAAGGCTCAAGGAGGGAGAGCAGTTGTGATGAGTGAGAACTGCTTATGATGTTGAGGTGAAGGTTGCCATCACCGAGATGACCATGGCCTACTGTGCAGAGAGCATGGTGCTGACAGCGTTCCCTGGTAGCCTCCACAAACTCATACATGTTTGCTTGTGGCAGAGACACATCATACTGCACATCACATATATATAGTGGTATTAACTGCACATCACAGATGTATGTTAGTGTTATTAACTGCACATCACAGATGTATGTTAGTGTTATTAGTATGTTAGTGTTATTAACTGCACATCACAGATGTATGTTAGTGTTATTAACTACATCATAGATGTATGTTAGTGTTATAAGTATGTTAGTGTTATTAACTGCACATCACAGATGTATGTTTGTGTTATTAACTGCACATCACAGATGTATGTTAGTGTTATTAAATGCACATCACAGATTTATGTTAGTGTTATTAACTCTTAGAACGCCGGTGGCGTCTATACACGCCAATTGAAATCTACTCTCACACGCCGGTGGCGTATATACACGCTCCTAAATATGTAAATTTTTATTAACGTTTGTTGCGTAGCTGCTTATTCTTACAGCTGCACTTTGTATTTTATCTGAGAGATCTGTTCTTGTTCTTTTGAGAAAGTATACCGATAGCTAGCTGGCTGTTGTGTTTTTTTTAAAGATATTTTTTTAAGTAGGCAAGTACATTGAAGTGCGTTATAATTGATTTACATTAGCGTTTATTGGGCAGCTGCTTATTCTTACAGCTGCACTCTGCACTTCGTAGTTGATCCGAGAGATCGCTTTTGACATAGGATACAGACAGCTAGCTAGCTAGTTGGTAGAAGCCTATACACAAGCTAAACTGACTGAATAACTAATATCAATGTACTCAACTTACTTTGGAGAAGCTTTACTTCTTTAGGGCTGTTTACCTTCGCGTTCTGTAAATGGTAATGATCGACTTGCATCCTGCCTAGATATGGTGATAAATCAGCTGACTGACAAAAAAAGGCGCTGATTAAAAATCGGTGGTTTTTTGGTTAATAAAAAAACGGCGGTTATTGGGTTGGAAACAGCGGGTATAATTATCAATAACAGCTAAGGCGGTCTAAGAGTTAACTGCACATCACAGATGTATGTTAGTGTTATTAACTGCACATCACAGATGTATGTTAGTGTTATTAACTGCACATCACAGATGTATGTTAGTGTTATTAACTACACATCACAGATGTATGTTAGTGTTATTAACTACATCACAGATGTATGTTAGTGTTATTAGTATGTTAGTGTTATTAACTACACATCACAGATGTATGTTAGTGTTATTAACTACATCCCAGCTCACAGATGTATGTTAGTGTTATTAACTACATCACAGATGTATGTTAGTGTTATAAGTATGTTAGTGTTATTAACTGCACATCACAGATGTATGTTTGTGTTATTAACCCTTAGACCGCATTAGCTGTTATTGTTAAAAATACCCCAGACCCCGTGGCTGTTTCCTCCCCAATAACCGGGTGTTTTTTAAAAATTAATCAAAAAACCACCGATTTTTAATCAACGCCTTTTTTTGTCGGTCGGCTGATTTATCACCAGGATCTAGGCAGGATGCAAGTCGATCATTACCATTTACAGAACGCGAAGGCCTAAAGAAGTAAAGCTTCTCCAAAGTAAGTTGAGTACTTTGATATTAGTTATTGGGTCAGTTTAGCTTGCGTATAGGCTTCTGCCAACTAGCTAGCTAGCTATGGAGAATTAGCGCTATCTCTGGGATGAACTAAAGGTTCCTAGTTACAGATACTGTGTAGCTATGCTAAGCTAGACACGCTAATTATAGCTTCTGCCAACTAGCTAGATAGCTATGGAGTATTAGCGCTATCTCTGGGATGAACTAAAGGTTCCTAGTTACAGCTGCTGTGTAGTGTAGATAGCTACGCTAAGCTAGATACACTAAGGGCTGGCTGTATGTTAGCTCCTCTGGTCTGTTTTACTAGAGAGAAACACTAAGCGCTGGTATCTCCTACTGATATTTAGTGCTCTAGCACCGCTAAATACCAGCAGGAGCTAGGAAACTGCCAGATCATAGTTTAGCTCATGAACTAACCTATCATCATTATTACTTCATTATACTTTGTGGATATCATAGTTTAGCTCATGAACTAACCTATCATTATTACTTCATTATACTTTGTGGATATCATTATAGTGATGAAGATATAGTCTGATTAGACTGCTGGAGCTGGAAGAGGTCTGGCTGACAGTTAGACTGCTGGAGCTGGAAGAGGTCTGGCTGACAGTTGCACTGCTGGAACTGGAAGAGATACTGCTAGCGGCACTACAAACCCTAACACAACCAACACCACCTCCACCAACACCACCACTATCAACACCACCATCCACAGCACCAATAGCATCATCATCACTACCACTATAACCTTCTTCATCATATCCATCAAAATCTTCATCACTGTCTTCAGCATCTAATAATCTTATAATGTGTTATATCTCTCCATCATTTGTAACTCACTTCAGTGTACTTGCCTACTTCAAAGAATATCTAAAAACAAAACACAACAGCCAACTAGCTGTCTGTATCCTATGTCAAAAGAAGAATAACAGATCTCTCAGATCAACTACGAAGTGCAGCTGTAAGAATAAGCAGCTGCGCAATAAACCAATAAACGCTAATGAAATCAATTATAACGCACTTCAATGTACTTGCCTACTTAAAAAAATATCTTTAAAAAACACACAACAGCCAGCTAGCTATCGGTATACTTTCTCAAAAGAACAAGAACAGATCTCTCAGATAAAATACAAAGTGCAGCTTTAAGAATAAGCAGCTACGCAACAAACGCTAATAAACACTTACAAATTTAGGAGCGTGTATATACGCCACCGGCGTGTGAGAGTAGATTTCAATTGGCGTGTATAGACGCCACCGGCGGTCTAAGAGTTAACTGCACATCACAGATGTATGTTAGTGTTATTAGTATGTTAGTGTTATTAACTGCACATCACAGATGTATGTTAGTGTTATTAGTATGTTAGTGTTATTAACTGCACATCACAGATGTATGTTAGTGTTAACTGCACATCACAGATGTATGTTTGTGTTATTAACTGCACATCACAGATGTTGTATGTTAGTGTTATTAAATGCACATCACAGATGTATGTTAGTGTTATTAACTGCACATCACAGATGTATGTTAGTGTTATTAACTGCACATCACAGATGTATGTTAGTGTTATTAACTGCACATCACAGATGTATGTTAGTGTTATTAACTGCACATCACAGATGTATGTTAGTGTTATTAACTACACATCACAGATGTATGTTAGTGTTATTAACTGCACATCACAGATGTATGTTAGTGTTATTAACTGCACATCACAGATGTATGTTAGTGTTATTAACTACACATCACAGATGTATGTTAGTGTTATTAACTACACATCACAGATGTATGTTAGTGTTATTAACTACACATCACAGATGTATGTTAGTGTTATTAACTACACATCACAGATGTACGTTAGTGTTATTAACTACACATCACAGATGTACGTTAGTGTTAACTACACATCACAGATGTGTTAGTGTTATTAACTACACATCACAGATGTGTTAGTGTTATTAACTACACATCACAGATGTATGTTAGTGTTATTAACTACACAGCACAGATGTATGTTAGTGTTATTAACTACACATCACAGATGTATGTTAGTGTTATTAACTACACATCACAGATGTATGTTAATGTTATTAACTACACATCACAAAATGTTAGTGTTATTAACTGCACAGCACAGATGTATGTTAGTGTTATTAAGTACACATCACAGATGTATGTTAGTGTTATTAACTGCACATCACAGAATGTTAGTGTTATTAACTGCACAGCACAGATGTTAGTGTTATTAACTACACATCACAGATGTGTTAGTGTTATTAACTACACATCACAGATGTATGTTAACTACATATCACAGATGTGTTAGTGTTATTAAATGCACATCACAGATGTGTTAGTGTTATTAAATGCACATCACAGATGTATGTTAGTGTTATTAACTACACATCACAGATGTGTTAGTGTTATTAAATGCACATCACAGATGTATGTTAGTGTTATTAACTACACATCACAGATGTATGTTAGTGTAATTAATCCTTTCACTGGCAGATTTACGGAGGACATTTTACAAAAATTGACACGTGATTTAAAAAAAAATAGAGGACCACATGAAGACAAGTACCCAACAACTATATATCAGGTGTTAGCTGATGCATGAAGGAACGGTGTGGTAAATTTTAGTTGCTTAGCAACAAACCACAGAAATGTGAATATTGTTATAAGAGACAGGAAGTAAAATAAAAGGGTTTATATCATCTCAATTTCATATTACACATGAAACCAGCAATGTTAGCCGGTCAACTTTTGGTCAACAACTGTTTGTCAACAACAATTTTTTGGTTGATTATAACAAACCACAAACATGTGAATATCATTATAAGTTGAAAAAGGCTATTTCAGCTTGGTTTCATACACATGAAATCGGCAATGTTAGCTAGTCAACGTTTGGTAAACAACAACTATTTGTCAACAACATTTTTATAACAAACCACAAAGATGTGAATAGATAACAAAGAGGAAGTAAGGGCTAGGGTCCATAGTACTGAAAAATAAATAAAAGTATGTGCAAAGTGTGCATAACATAATTATAAATAAATATAGATAAAAAATAAAAGGGCAATGCTTGGCACTGTGAAGGTCTGCATGTTCAGCATAACTCAGACAAACACATAATGCTACATTATAATATATATATATATATATATATAAATAATAACCTCTCCTCCAACCCTGTCTTCTCCTCTGCTGCTTCCTCATCCTCCAGGTCCATGAGTGAAACTACCTTCCAAGGAGAAATAGTTCTTATTATTATGCTAGTTACTATAGTTACTAGGCTTTACTATACAACTCTTATCTATTCTTACCTTGGGGGAAGTCTTCATGATCATCGCTATAGTCTGAAGCTTCGCTTGGCAGAGTAGGGCGACCTATACTTTGAAAACTTGCTTCGTGGTCGGTGCCAACAGCTTCTGTTATAGCATCACCGTCAACTACGCTACTTCCCAGGTAAGCACAGGCACCTTCTTCCTCTTCTTCACTAACGTCAATCTCGGACAGGCCGAAGTCATCCTCAAATAGGAAGTCTTAACGCTTCATCTCTACTAAAGCGGGTCGCCATTTCTTCTTCGAGACCGGGAATGAACCGGAAGTGATGTTTGCTGGCACGTTTACTTCCCTTTCCTCATTCCGTATTTTCCAGATATTCAGGTGTATATTAGAGGCATGCTTTAGGCATACTCGTGCAATTTTTAAAGTTTATCCCGCGAACGGTTAATTTTTTACGAATTTTTTCGTCGCGACTAATCAGTTTTCGCGACTTAAGTCGCTTATGCCAGTGAAAGGGTTAACTACACATCACAGATGTATGTTAGTGTTATTAACTACACATCACAGATGTATGTTAGTGTTATTAACTACACATCACAGATGTATGTTAGTGTTATTAACTACACATCACAGATGTATGTTAGTGTTAACTGCATATCACAGATGTATGTTAGTGTTATTAACTGCACAGCACAGATGTATGTTAGTGTTATTAACTGCACAGCACAGATGTATGTTAGTGTTATTAACTGCACAGCACAGATGTGTTACTGTTATTAACTACACATAACAGATTTGTTATTAACACATCAGATGTATATCTTAGCATGTAATTATGATCATAGCTTGACTGCCATACACATGTATGACCCTTGAACCCTCACCTTGTAAGTGACTCCTTCACGCGCGAGAGCATCACCTATGTCCTCCCTAATGGCCCACAGAGCTCTGGCCTGGCCATGCACACATACAACAGAACACATGACCTTCTCAATAATCAACTGGAAAATTTACTCTCCACTGCTGCTTTAGCCTCACCAGGAATGGGCACTCTCTACCTCATCTGGACCACACTCTTCACAACTGTGCACTTTCTACCTCATCTGGACCACACTCCCCACAACTGTGCACTCTCCACCTCATCTGGACCACACTCCCCACAACTGGGCACTCTCCACCTCATCTGGACCACACTCCCCACAACTAGGCACTCTCTACCTCATCTGGACCACACTCCTCACAACTGTGCACTCTCCACCTCATCTGGACCACACTCCCCACAACTGTGCACTCTCCACCTCATCTGGACCACACTCCTCACAACTGAGCACTCTCTACCTCATCTGGACCACACTCCTCACAACTGGGGGGGGGGGGGGGGGGGGGTCGATATTGCAGTGCATGGCCATATCTACGAACAATGGCACTACTGGAAATGGTTGTCTTAGTGAAAAGATCAAGGAAAGAGAATTGGCTGCTAAGGGCTCAGGATGCTGCTGCACTGTCGGGGCAATAGCTTGATTATGATGAGAGCTTCCTCAATAGCTATGGAGGTGGAGATATTACTTGTCACGAGTTGTAGATCAAGTCTGGCAAGCTGCGTACAATTCCTTCATTGATGCTACTCTCTCTCGGACAGTAAGTGGCCACACCCACTAACCCAATTGGGCCACACATCCTGTCCATGCCCTGTCCCCAAAAGCTTAGCTACATGTTTCTGTAACCATGGAAGTGCAAATGAGGCGTAATTATATCTAGCCTTTACGAGCCTGAAGTTGCTAACTTCCTTCTTTACATATTAGCCCTGAGGCCTCTGTATATATATATACTAGGTGGAGGCTCATTAGAGCCAACAACAGCCTCTGTATATATACTGGGTGGAGGCTGATTAGAGCCAACAACAGCCTCTGTATATATACTGGGTGGAGGCTCATTAGAGCCAACAACAGCCTCTGGATATAACTGGGTGGAGGCTCATTAGAGCCAACAACAGCCTCTGTATATATATACTGGGTGGAGGCTCATTAGAGCCAACTACAGCCTCTGTATATATATACTGGGTGGAGGCTCATTAGAGCCAACTACAGCCTCTGTATATATACTGGGTGGAGGCTCATTAGAGCCAACTACAGCCTCTGTATATATATACTGGGTGCAGGCTCATTAGAGCCAACAACAGCCTCTGTATATATACTGGGTGGAGGCTCATTAGAGCCAACTACAGCCTCTATATATATATACTGGGTGGAGGCTCATTAGAGCCAACTACAGCCTCTGTATATATACTGGGTGCAGGCTCATTAGAGCCAACAACAGCCTCTGTATATATACTGGGTGCAGGCTCATTAGAGCCAACAACAGCCTCTGTATATATATACTGGGTGGAGGCTCATTAGAGCCAACTACAGCCTCCGTATATATATATACTGGGTGGAGGCTCATTAGAGCCAACTACAGCCTCTGTATATATACTGGGTGCAGGCTCATTAGAGCCAACAACAGCCTCTGTATATATACTGGGTGGAGGCTCATTAGAGCCAACAACAGCCTCTGTATATATACTGGGTGGAGGCTCATTAGAGCCAACTACAGCCTCTGTATATATACTGGGTGGAGGCTCATTAGAGCCAACAACAGCCTCTGTATATATACTGGGTGGAGGCTCATTAGAGCCAACAACAGCCTCTGTATATATACTGGGTGGAGGATCATTAGAGCCAACTACAGCCTCTGTATATATACTGGGTGGAGGCTCATTAGAGCCAACTACAGCCTCTGTATATATACTGGGTGGAGGCTCATTAGAGCCAACTACAGCCTCTGTATATATACTGGGTGGAGGCTCATTAGAGCCAACTACAGCCTCTGTATGGTGGAGGCTCATTAGAGCCAACAACAGCCTCTGTATATATGTACTGGGTGGAGGCTCATTAGAGCCAACAACAGCCTCTGTATATATACTGGGTGGATGCTCATTAGAGCCAACAACAGCCTCTGTATTTATACTGGGTGGAGGCTCATTAGAGCCAACAACAGCCTCTGTATATATACTGGGTGGAGGCTCATTAGAGCCAACAACAGCCTCTGTATATATACTGGGTGGAGGCTCATTAGAGCCAACTACAGCCTCTGTACATATACTGGGTGCAGGCTCATTAGAGCCAACTACAGCCTCTGTATATATACTGGGTGGAGGCTCATCAGAGCCAACTACAGCCTCTGTATATATATACTGGGTGGAGGCTCATTAGAGCCAACAACAGCCTCTGTATATATACTGGGTGGAGGCTCATTAGAGCCAACAACAGCCTCTGTATATATACTGGGTGGAGGCTCATTAGAGCCAACTACAGCCTCTGTACATATATACTGGGTGGATGCTCATTAGAGCCAACTACAGCCTCTGTATATATACTGGGTGGAGGCTCATTAGAGCCACCTACAGCCTCTGTATATATATATACTGGGTGGATGCTCATTAGAGCCAACAACAGCCTCTGTATATATACTGGGTGGAGGCTCATTAGAGCCAACAACAGCCTCTGTATATATACTGGGTGGAGGCTCATTAGAGCCAACAACAGCCTCTGTATATATACTGGGTGGAGGCTCATTAGAGCCAACAACAGCCTCTGTATATATACTGGGTGGAGGCTCATTAGAGCCAACTACAGCCTCTGTATATATACTGGGTGCAGGCTCATTAGAGCCAACAACAGCCTCTGTATATATACTGGGTGGAGGCTCATTAGAGCCAACAACAGCCTCTGTATATATACTGGGTGGAGGCTCATTAGAGCCAACAACAGCCTCTGTATATATACTGGGTGGAGGCTCATTAGAGCCAACAACAGCCTCTGGATATATACTGGGTGGAGGCTCATTAGAGCCAACAACAGCCTCTGTATATATACTGGGTGGAGGCTCATTAGAGCCAACAACAGCCTCTGTATATATACTGGGTGCAGGCTCATTAGAGCCAACAACAGCCTCTGTATATATACTGGGTGGAGGCTCATTAGAGCCAACAACAGCCTCTGTATATATACTGGGTGGAGGCTCATTAGAGCCAACTACAGCCTCTGTATATATATACTGGGTGGAGGCTCATTAGAGCCAACTACAGCCTCTGTATATATATACTGGGTGGAGGCTCATTAGAGCCAACAACAGCCTCTGTATATATACTGGGTGCAGGCTCATTAGAGCCAACAACAGCCTCTGTATATATATACTGGGTGGAGGCTCATTAGAGCCAACTACAGCCTCTGCATATATACTGGGTGGAGGCTCATTAGAGCCAACTACAGCCTCTGTATATATATACTGGGTGGAGGCTCATTAGAGGAATTTTCAACTTAAGGGGGGCCTATAGGTCAAACCACAAAAAAAATGCCACGAAGTAAAAACCGTCATAACTTTTAGGTTTCTAGGGCTACAAATATAATTTTTGTGTCAAAAGATAGCCCTTTCTATGTGCTTTCAAGTGATATGTATAATAATATATTTACAGGTGTTTTTCTATCTAGATACCTGTAGCCATCAGACCTCCTCAAAATCACCATTCACAGCTTCCCATATTGGATATTGGATCAAATGACTTCAAATTTGTTGTTTGTTTAGATAATGCATTACTCTTTGTAAGCAATGATCAGAATTTTTTTAAAATATATTCCCACTGTTTGCTGGGTTCATATAGATGCCACGCCCACTAAGCAACATAACTTTTTATTATTATGAATTAAAAAAAAATTGATCATAGAACACAAAGAGCAAAGAAAGAGCTTCAAAATGATATACAAGGTTTGAGAAAATATATTTTTTTAACCTAGTTATGCTGTGAATGGCTATTGGAAATCAGAATTTGACAAAAAGCTGTTACAGCCTTCTAAAGGGGGGCGAGGGTATTTTTTACTTTTTAAAATATTACTTGTGGTTACAACTTTAGAGCTCCGTAGATTCTGAATGCTTCATGGTATGGACTTGATATATAGCTCAAAAGATAGGTCACTCTGTGTGCTCTCTTTTGATACTAAAATATGCTTCATAGGTATAACTATAGGCAAGTTACTAGACCCTAAAGTGGAGGGACCCCCAAAACCTGCATCCCATTCAGAATAACTCCAGATTGCTAAGTGCCAAAAAATTAAAAGTGGTACGAGTGGCTAGAGGAAGCCCTAGAGCATGCAATGACCTTTTTCATTAGGCGTTAAAAATTTATTACCTGGTCAAGCGCGCGGGTAGAAAATTGAGGGCGTTGCAATCAACGCCCTCAATTTTCCAATCAACGCCCTCAATTTTCCACCCGCGCGCTTGACCAGGTAATAAATTTTTAACGCCTAATGAAAAAGGTCATTGCGATTGCGTGCTCTAGGGCTTCCTCTAGCCACTCGTACCAATTTCATTTTTTTGGCACTTAGCAATCTGGAGTTATTCTGGATGGGGACTTTGGGATGCAGGTTTTTGAGATCCCTCCACTTTAGGGTCTAGTAACTTGCCTATAGTTATACCTATGAAACACATTTTAGTATCAAAAGAGAGCACACAGAGAGACCTATCTTTTGAGCTATATATCAAGTCCATACCATGAAGTTTGCAGAATCTACGGAGCTCTAAAGTTGTAACCCCAAGTTAAAATTAAAAATACCATCGAAACTCACCCTCCACGGACAGTCTTCTTTCCCAAGAATTGAATGGAGGTGTATGTACAAAAGTCACTATAAGTCCAGAATGGAGCATCCAAATCTTCTCAAATTTGGAATGCAGCATCTTACAGGTCCTGGCAACATATTTATGGGAAGAGAAAAAAAACCCAAAAACAAAAAAAACAAAAAAAATTTGGACCTAAAGGACCCCCTTAAGTGGATTGTCAGCCAGTAATGTAATTGTTGTTGGTGTATGGAACCAACTGTTAGTACTAACGCTAGTCAGGCTGGATGAAACCATGGCAACTGATGCTGGAGGAAACCATGGCAACTGAGGCTGGAGGAAACCATGGCAACTGAGGCTGGAGGAAACCACGGTCAGCCCTACCATCACTGTGGATGCACACAGCATATCATCACTGTGGTCCCCACGTAGACTTCACTATTGTCCCCATATACACAGCCCCACCATCGCTGTAGTTCCCTCGTCAGTCCCACCATCACTAGGAGGCCCACATACACAGCCCTACCATCACATGGTCCCCTCGTAGACAACCCCACCATCACTAGGAGGCCCACATACACAGCCCTACCATCACATGGTCCCCTCGTAGACAGCCCCACTATCACTAGGAGGCCCACATACACAGCCCCCATCACATGGTCCCCTCGTAGACAGCCCCACCATCACTAGGAGGCCCACATACACAGCCCTACCATCACATGGTCCCATCGTAGACAGCCCCACTATCACTAGGAGGCCCACATACACAGCCCTACCATCACATGGTCCCCTCGTAGACAACCCCACCATCACTAGGAGGCCCACATACACAGCCTCCATCACATGGTCCCCTCGTAGACAACCCCACCATCACTAGGAGGCCCACATACACAGCCCTACCATCACATGGTCCCCTCGTAGACAACCCCACTATCACTAGGAGGCCCACATACACAGCCCTACCATCACATGGTCCCCTCGTAGACAGCCCCACCATCACTAGGAGGGCCACATACACAGCCCCCACCATCACATGGTCCCCTCGTAGACAGCCCCACCATCACTAGGAGGGCCACATACACAGCCCCCACCATCACATGGTCCCCTCGTAGACAGCCACACCATCACTAGGAGGCCCACAACTTTCCATGCAGCAGCCAAAGGAAACACAAGACTGCCAGCAACTTCTAAAACATCAACTTAACTGCTGCTAAAATATGCTAGGGCTAGGGCTGGGGCTAGGGCTGGGGCTAGGGCTGGGGCTAGGGCTGGGGCTAGGGCTAGGGCTGGGGCTAGGAGTTTGGGCTAGGGCTAGGGCTGGGGCTAGGAGTTTGGGCTAGGGCTAGGGCTGGGGCTAGGATATTTTCCAAGACACTTCAATATTATAATTGGCCTGTTTACAGTAACCCCCTACCTTAGTGAGGTCACTAGCCAGAGTGCCGTCATCAAGGAGACCACCATCTGTCGCATGTTGAAGAAAGTCCATGAGTTTCTAAAAAAAAAGTTCAATAGCCCACACCTTACATGATGTACGCATCCAAAACCACACCCCTTTGTCGTGATGGTGTACACGGCCGATGCCACACCTCTTTATCATGCTTGTCTTGATGGTGTACACAGCCAATGCCACACCCCTTTATCATGCTTGTCTTGATGATGTACACAGCCAATGCCACACCCCTTTATCATGCTTGTCTTGATGATGTACACGGGAAATGCCACACCCCTTTATCATGCTTGTCTTGATGATGTACACAGCCAATGCCACACCCCTTTATCATGCTTGTCTTGACGATGTACACAGCCAATGCCACACCCCTTTACCATGCTTGTCTTGATGATGTACACAGCCAATGCCACACCTCTTTATCATGCTTGTCTTGATGATGTACACGGCCAATACCACACCCCTTTATCATGCTTGTCATGATGATGTACACAGCCAATACCACACCCCTTTATCATGCTTGTCTTGATGATGTACACGGCCAATGCCACACCCCTTTATCATGCTTGTCTTGATGATGTACACAGCCAATGCCACACCCCTTTATCATGCTTGTCTTGATGATGTACACGGCCAATGCCACACCCCTTTATCATGCTTGTCATGATGGTGTACACAGCCAATGCCACACCCCTTTATCATGCTTGTCTTGATGATGTACACAGCCAATGCCACACCCCTTTATCATGCTTGTCTTGATGGTGTACACAGCCAATGCCACACCTCTTTATCATGCTTGTCTTGATGATGTACACGGCCAATGCCACACCCCTTTATCATGCTTGTCTTGATGGTGTACACGGCCAATGCCACACCCCTTTATCATGCTTGTCTTGATGATGTACACAGCCAATGCCACACCCCTTTATCATGCTTGTCTTGATGATGTACACGGCCAATGCCACACCCCTTTATCATGCTTGTCTTGATGGTGTACACGGCCAATGCCACACCCCTTTATCATGCTTGTCTTGATGGTGTACACGGCCAATGCCACACCCCTTTATCATGCTTGTCTTGATGGTGTACACGGGAAATGCCACACCCCTTTATCATGCTTGTCTTGATGTACACATGAAATGCCACACCCCTTTATCATGCTTGTCTTGATGGTGTACACGGCCAATGCCACACCCCTTTATCATGCTTGTCTTGATGGTGTACACGGCCAATGCCACACCCCTTTATCCTGCTTGTCTTGATGGTGTACACGGCCAATGCCACACCCCTTTATCATGCTTGTCATGATGATGTACACGGCCAATGCCACACCCCTTTATCGTGCTTGTCTCGATGATGTACACAGCCAATGCCACACCCCTTTATCATGCTTGTCTTGATGATGTACACGGGAAATGCCACACCCCTTTATCATGCTTGTCTTGATGATGTACACAGCCAATGCCACACCTCTTTGTCGTGCTTGTCTTGAGAGCCGGACGTCTCCACCAATGTATAGAAGTTGGAGGGCGGGATGGGCCTGGAATATCCGAGATGCTTCACTACAAGCTCCATACATGCACCGTCCAGGAACTCCACAGCTACACACACACACACACACACACAAGGACCAGGCAGAGTGTGTAACATCATCATCAGTATACATGACCATAACACACCCCGACCACCAGACCACTCCCACACAACATGTGCACACATGTGCCTACCAGACCACTCCCACACAATGCATGCACACATGTGCCTACCAGACCACTCCCACACAATGCATGCACACATGTGCCTACCAGACCACTCCCACACAACGCATGCACACATGTGCCTACCAGACCACTCCCACACAAATACATACCTGAGATTATTTCTCCGAGCTTGGCTCTGGCCAGAGAGTAGATATCTCTCACTTGGTCAAAGTCAGCATGGCCCATGAGCAGCACATTCACTGCCTAGTAGCACGTGCAACAAATAGAATAGCAAGGCACATGAGCAGCACATCCACTGCCTAGTAGCACGTGCACCAAATAGAATAGCATGGCACATGAGCAGCACATTCACTGCCTATAGTACATGAGAGAGTTGAGGGGCATTTATAAAGGATCGTCTAAATATTTATATAAGTGTTTATGGTCAAGTGCTTATGGTCAAGTGTTTATGGTCAAGTGTTTATGGTCAAGTGTTTATGGTCAAGTGTTTATGGTCAAGTGTTTATGGTCAAGTGCTTATGGTCAAGTGCTTATGGTCAAGTGCTTATGGGCAAGTGCTTATGGGCAAGTGTTTATGGTCAAGTGCTTATGGGCAAGTGTTTATGGTCAAGTGTTTATGGTCAAGTGCTTATGGTCAAGTGCTTATGGTCAAGTGCTTATGGTCAAGTGCTTATGGTCAAGTGCTTATGGGCAAGTGTTTATGGGCAAGTGTTTATGGTCAAGTGTTTATGGTCAAGCGCTTATGGTCAAGCGCTTATGGTCAAGTGCTTATGGTCAAGTGCTTATGGTCAAGTGCTTATGGTCAAGTGTTTATGGTCAAGTGTTTATGGTCAAGTGCTTATGGGCAAGTGTTTATGGTCAAGTGCTTATGGGCAAGTGTTTATGGTCAAGTGTTTATGGTCAAGTGCTTATGGTCAAGTGCTTATGGTCAAGTGCTTATGGTCAAGTGCTTATGGGCAAGTGTTTATGGGCAAGTGTTTATGGTCAAGTGTTTATGGTCAAGCGCTTATGGTCAAGTGTTTATGGTCAAGTGCTTATGGTCAAGTGCTTATGGTCAAGTGCTTATGGTCAAGTGCTTATGGTCAAGTGTTTATGGTCAAGTGTTTATGGTCAAGTGTTTATGGTCAAGTGTTTATGGTCAAGTGCTTATGGTCAAGTGCTTATGGTCAAGTGTTTATGGTCAAGTGTTTATGGGCAAGTGTTTATGGTCAAGTGCTTATGGTCAAGTGTTTATGGTCAAGTGTTTATGGTCAAGTGCTTATGGTCAAGTGCTTATGGTCAAGTGTTTATGGTCAAGTGTTTATGGTCAAGTGTTTATGGTCAAGTGTTTATGGACCAAATACTTATGGTCTGTGTGGGGTGCAGTCTTTGTTTCCTTTGATGATCTAAACAATTCTCAACATCAACCTAATTACTAACCTAATTAAAGTCTCGGCTGATGCATTAATTTATAAATTAAAATTTTAATTGTTCTTTTTTTCTTGTTTCCCTACAGAATATTACAGTCAGGGATCTTCCCATCATCTAGGGGGCAGAATATTACAGTCAGGGATCTTTCCATCATCTGGGGGGCAGAATATTACAGTCAGGGATCTTTCCATCATCTGGGGGGCAGAATATTACAGTCAGGGATCTTCCGGGGGCAGAATATTACAGTCAGGGATCTGCCCATCATCTGGGGGGCAGAATATTACAGTCAGGGATCTTCCCATCATCTGGGGGGTAGAATATTACAGTCAGGGATTTGTCTATCATCTAGGGGGCAGAATATTACAGTCAGGGATCTTCCCATCATCTGGGGGGCAGAATATTATAGTCAGGGATCTGCCCATCACTGAGGTGAAGCTACTCCAGCCCTGATCAGCCCCAAGTACCAGACATGATGGGCTAGGGCTAGGGCTAGGGTTAAGGTTGTCTGCTGAGCACCTGACACATGAAGCTATACATGATGGGCTAGGGCTAGGGCTAGGGCTAGGGTTAAGGTTGTCTGCCGAGCACCTGACATATGAAGCTATACATGATGGGCTAGGGCTAGGGCTAGGGTTAAGGTTGTCTGCCCCTGACACATGAAGCTGTATGATGGGCTAGGACTAGGGCTAGGGCTAGGGCTAGGGCTAGGGCTAGGGCTAGGGCTAGGGTTAAGGTTGTCTGCTGAGTATCTGACACATGAAGCTGTACATGATGGGCTAAGACTAGGGCTAGGGCTAGGGTTAAGGTTCTGCTGAGTACCTGACACATGAAGCTATACATGATGGGCTAGGACTAGGGCTAGGGCTAGGGTTAAGGTCGTCTGCTGAGCACCTGACACATGAACCTATACATGATGGGCTAGGGCTAGGGTTAAGGTTGTCTGCCGAGCACCTGATACTGGGTATAGAGAGCTAGCACATGTGGTGACCTTTGGTCTGGGAGGAGTGGGTATAGAGAGCTAGCACATGTGGTGACCTTTGGTCTGGGGGGAGTGGGTATAGAGAGCTAGCACATGTGGTGACCTTTGGTTTGGGGGGAGTGAGTATAGAGAGCTAGCACATGTGGTGACCTTTGGTCTGGGGGGAGTGAGTGTAGAGAGCTAGCACATGTGGTGACCTTTGGTCTGGAGGGAGTGGGTATAGAGAGCTAGCACATGTGGTGACCTTTGGTCTGGGGGGAGTGGGTATAGAGAGCTAGCACATGTGGTGAGCTTTGGTCTGGGGGGAGTGGGTATAGAGAGCTAGCACATGTGGTGACCTTTGGTCTGGGGGAGTGAGTATAGAGAGCTACAGCACATGTGGTGACCTTTGGTCTGGGAGGAGTGGGTATAGAGAGCTAGCACATGTGGTGACCTTTGGTCTGGGGGGAGTGGGTATAGAGAGCTAGCACATGTGGTGACCTTTGGTTTGGGGGGAGTGAGTATAGAGAGCTAGCACATGTGGTGACCTTTGGTCTGGAGGGAGTGGGTATAGAGAGCTACAGCACATGTGGTGACCTTTGGTCTGGGAGGAGTGAGTATAGAGAGCTAGCACATGTGGTGACCTTTGGTCTGAGGGGAGTGGGTATAGAGAGCTAGCACATGTGGTGACCTTTGGTCTGAGGGGAGTGGGTATAGAGAGCTAGCACATGTAGTGACCTTTGGTCTGGGAGGAGTGGGTATAGAGAGCTAGCACATGTGGTGACCTTTGGTCTGGGGGAATGGGTATAGAGAGCTAGCACATGTGGTGACCTTTGGTCTGGGAGGAGTGAGTATAGAGACAGCAGTGACGACGCCGAGTGTACCTTCACCTCCAATAAACAGCTGCTTCAGGTCATAACCTGCACACACACAACAGTACTCAGTACTTGTTGTCACCATGGCGACAGTGAACCTGCATTCATCCATATATACAGATATTTGTGTGTGTCTGTGTGTAAGGATGCCATGTACCCGGGGATGGGGGGGGGAGGGGTATTGCTCCTCCAGAGAGAGATGGCAAGAAGGGAGTATCTATATTGTCCCCTCCTCACAGAGCTTGCATGCAATATGTCCACTCATCTTCAAGGATCGTCCCTCTATGTATCTATATTGTCCCCTCTCCTCACAGAGCTTGCATGCAATATGTCCACTCATCTTCAAGGATCATCCCTCTATGTATCTATATTGTCCCCTCTCCTCACAGGGCTTGCATGCAATATGTCCACTCATCTTCAAGGATCATCCCTCTATGTATCTATATTGTCCCCTCCAGGACTCTATGTAACTGTTGCTATGCAAGTCCACTAATATGTTTCAGGATTGCAGTTGGTATGGACGTCCAGTGAGTTCTTTCGTTGATGATCACCACACGTGCACATTAGCTAATCATGTGCCCTGCATTAGCTAATGCACGTGCTATTATAAGCGCAAAGCGAATGGCTTGCGCTCAGTTCTGCTGTTTAGTTTGTGGGACTTCTTCCCCGGGAAACTGCTAACAAGTGCATGAAGGAGGCTGGCTGTAGCTAACCTTCCATGGGACATGATGTGCCAGTGCCTAAGTTGGACTTTATAGAACTCAGGGTTTCATTTAAGGGGGGGGGGGACCTTTTTGCCCCTTGAAGTTGGACAGGCTAAGTAGTTAAGTGGCTTTGAAGGCAATTCTTTATTACTGCATATCTGAGTAACTTGGTTCTGCTGATGCTGCAGAAACAGAATAGACAAGCATGTGGTTGCTAGTAGGTGGGGGAATATGTTGTAAGCATGCCACTGGTGAGTTGCTCCTTCACTTGCAGGGGGAATGTGCTGTAAGCATGTCACTGGTGAGTTACTCCTTCACTTGCAGGGGGAATGTGCTGTAAGCATGCCACTGGTGAGTTGCTCCTTCACTTGCAGGGGGAATGTGCTGTAAGCATGCCACTGGTGAGTTTCTCCTTCACTTGCAGGGGGAATGTGCTGTAAGCATGCCACTGGTGAGTTTCTCCTTCACTTGCAGGGGGAATGTGCTGTAAGCATGCCACTGGTGAGTTGTTCCTTCACTTGCAGGGGGAATGTGCTGTAAGCATGCCACTGGTGAGTTGCTCCCTCACTTGCAGGGGGAATGTGCTGTAAGCATGCCACTGGTGAGTTGCTACTTCACTTGCAGGGGGAATGTGCTGTAAGCATGCCACTGGTGAGTTGCTACTTCACTTGCAGGGGGAATGTGCTGTAAGCATGCCACTGGTGAGTTGCTCCTTCATCACTTGCAGGGGGAATGTGCTGTAAGCATGCCACTGGTGAGTTACTCCTTTACTTGCAGGGGGAATGTGCTGTAAGCATGTCACTGGTGAGTTGCTACTTCACTTGCAGGGGGAATGTGCTGTAAGCATGCCACTGGTGAGTTGCTACTTCACTTGCAGGGGGAATGTGCTGTAAGCATGCCACTGGTGAGTTGCTCCCTCACTTGCAGGGGGAATGTGCTGTAAGCATGTCACTGGTGAGTTGCTACTTCACTTGCAGGGGGAATGTGCTGTAAGCATGCCACTGGTGAGTTTCTCCTTCACTTGCAGGGGGAATGTGCTGTAAGCATGCCACTGGTGAGTTGCTCCCTCACTTGCAGGGGGAATGTGCTGTGAGCATGCCACTGGTGAGTTGCTCCTTCACTTGCAGGGGGAATGTGCTGTAAGCATGCCACTGGTGAGTTGCTACTTCACTTGCAGGGGGAATGTGCTGTAAGCATGCCACTGGTGAGTTTCTCCTTCACTTGCAGGGGGAATGTGCTGTAAGCATGCCACTGGTGAGTTGCTCCTTCACTTGCAGGGGGAATGTGCTGTAAGCATGCCACTGGTGAGTTGCTCCTTCACTTGCAGGGGGAATGTGCTGTAAGCATGCCACTGGTGAGTTGCTCCCACTTGCAGGGGGAATGTGCTGTAAGCATGCCACTGGTGAGTTGCTCCTTCACTTGCAGGGGGAATGTGCTGTAAGCATGCCACTGGTGAGTTTCTCCTTCACTTGCAGGGGGAATGTGCTGTGAGCATGCCACTGGTGAGTTGCTCCCTCACTTGCAGGGGGAATGTGCTGTGAGCATGCCACTGGTGAGTTGCTCCTTCACTTGCAGGGGGAATGTGCTGTAAGCATGCCACTGGTGAGTTGCTACTTCACTTGCAGGGGGAATGTGCTGTGAGCATGCCACTGGTGAGTTTCTCCCTCACTTGCAGGGGGAATGTGCTGTGAGCATGCCACTGGTGAGTTGCTCCTTCACTTGCAGGGGGAATGTGCTGTAAGCATGTCACTGGTGAGTTTCTCCTTCACTTGCAGGGGGAATGTGCTGTAAGCATGCCACTGGTGAGTTTCTCCTTCACTTGCAGGGGGAATGTGCTGTAAGCATGCCACTGGTGAGTTTCTCCTTCACTTGCAGGGGGAATGTGCTGTAAGCATGCCACTGGTGAGTTGCTCCCTCACTTGCAGGGGGAATGTGCTGTGAGCATGCCACTGGTGAGTTGCTCCCTCACTTGCAGGGGGAATGTGCTGTGAGCATGCCACTGGTAAGTTGCTCCTTCACTTGCAGGGGGAATGTGCTGTAAGCATGCCACTGGTGAGTTTCTCCTTCACTTGCAGGGGGAATGTGCTGTAAGCATGCCACTGGTGAGTTGCTCCTTGACTTGCAGGGGGAATGTGCTGTAAGCATGCCACTGGTGAGTTGCTCCCTCACTTGCAGGGGGAATGTGCTGTAAGCATGCCACTGGTGAGTTGCTCCCTCACTTGCAGGGGGAATGTGCTGTAAGCATGCCACTGGTGAGTTGCTACTTCACTTGCAGGGGGAATGTGCTGTAAGCATGTCACTGGTGAGTTTCTCCTTCACTTGCAGGGGGAATGTGCTGTAAGCATGCCACTGGTGAGTTTCTCCTTCACTTGCAGGGGGAATGTGCTGTAAGCATGCCACTGGTGAGTTTCTCCTTCACTTGCAGGGGGAATGTGCTGTAAGCATGCCACTGGTGAGTTGCTCCTTGACTTGCAGGGGGAATGTGCTGTAAGCATGCCACTGGTGAGTTTCTCCTTCACTTGCAGGGGGAATGTGCTGTAAGCATGCCACTGGTGAGTTGCTCCCTCACTTGCAGGGGGAATGTGCTGTAAGCATGCCACTGGTGAGTTGCTCCCTCACTTGCAGGGGGAACGTGCTGTAAGCATGCCACTGGTGAGTTGCTACTTCACTTGCAGGGGGAATGTGCTGTAAGCATGCCACTGGTGAGTTTCTCCTTCACTTGCAGGGGGAATGTGCTGTAAGCATGCCACTGGTGAGTTGCTCCTTCACTTGCAGGGGGAATGTGCTGTAAGCATGTCACTGGTGAGTTTCTCCTTCACTTGCAGGGGGAATGTGCTGTAAGCATGCCACTGGTGAGTTTCTCCTTCACTTGCAGGGGGAATGTGCTGTAAGCATGCCACTGGTGAGTTTCTCCTTCACTTGCAGGGGGAATGTGCTGTAAGCATGCCACTGGTGAGTTGCTCCTTGACTTGCAGGGGGAATGTGCTGTAAGCATGCCACTGGTGAGTTTCTCCTTCACTTGCAGGGGGAATGTGCTGTAAGCATGCCACTGGTGAGTTGCTCCCTCACTTGCAGGGGGAATGTGCTGTAAGCATGCCACTGGTGAGTTGCTCCCTCACTTGCAGGGGGAATGTGCTGTAAGCATGCCACTGGTGAGTTGCTCCTTCACTTGCAGGGGGAATGTGCTGTAAGCATGTCACTGGTGAGTTTCTCCTTCACTTGCAGGGGGAATGTGCTGTAAGCATGCCACTGGTGAGTTTCTCCTTCACTTGCAGGGGGAATGTGCTGTAAGCATGCCACTGGTGAGTTTCTCCTTCACTTGCAGGGGGAATGTGCTGTAAGCATGCCACTGGTGAGTTTCTCCTTCACTTGCAGGGGGAATGTGCTGTAAGCATGCCACTGGTGAGTTTCTCCTTCACTTGCAGGGGGAATGTGCTGTAAGCATGCCACTGGTGAGTTGCTACTTCACTTGCAGGGGGAATGTGCTGTAAGCATGCCACTGGTGAGTTGCTCCTTCATCACTTGCAGGGGGAATGTGCTGTAAGCATGCCACTGGTGAGTTACTCCTTTACTTGCAGGGGGAATGTGCTGTAAGCATGTCACTGGTGAGTTGCTACTTCACTTGCAGGGGGAATGTGCTGTAAGCATGCCACTGGTGAGTTGCTACTTCACTTGCAGGGGGAATGTGCTGTAAGCATGCCACTGGTGAGTTGCTCCCTCACTTGCAGGGGGAATGTGCTGTAAGCATGTCACTGGTGAGTTGCTACTTCACTTGCAGGGGGAATGTGCTGTAAGCATGCCACTGGTGAGTTTCTCCTTCACTTGCAGGGGGAATGTGCTGTAAGCATGCCACTGGTGAGTTGCTCCCTCACTTGCAGGGGGAATGTGCTGTGAGCATGCCACTGGTGAGTTGCTCCTTCACTTGCAGGGGGAATGTGCTGTAAGCATGCCACTGGTGAGTTGCTACTTCACTTGCAGGGGGAATGTGCTGTAAGCATGCCACTGGTGAGTTTCTCCTTCACTTGCAGGGGGAATGTGCTGTAAGCATGCCACTGGTGAGTTGCTCCTTCACTTGCAGGGGGAATGTGCTGTAAGCATGCCACTGGTGAGTTGCTCCTTCACTTGCAGGGGGAATGTGCTGTAAGCATGCCACTGGTGAGTTGCTCCCACTTGCAGGGGGAATGTGCTGTAAGCATGCCACTGGTGAGTTGCTCCTTCACTTGCAGGGGGAATGTGCTGTAAGCATGCCACTGGTGAGTTTCTCCTTCACTTGCAGGGGGAATGTGCTGTGAGCATGCCACTGGTGAGTTGCTCCCTCACTTGCAGGGGGAATGTGCTGTGAGCATGCCACTGGTGAGTTGCTCCTTCACTTGCAGGGGGAATGTGCTGTAAGCATGCCACTGGTGAGTTGCTACTTCACTTGCAGGGGGAATGTGCTGTGAGCATGCCACTGGTGAGTTTCTCCCTCACTTGCAGGGGGAATGTGCTGTGAGCATGCCACTGGTGAGTTGCTCCTTCACTTGCAGGGGGAATGTGCTGTAAGCATGTCACTGGTGAGTTTCTCCTTCACTTGCAGGGGGAATGTGCTGTAAGCATGCCACTGGTGAGTTTCTCCTTCACTTGCAGGGGGAATGTGCTGTAAGCATGCCACTGGTGAGTTTCTCCTTCACTTGCAGGGGGAATGTGCTGTAAGCATGCCACTGGTGAGTTGCTCCCTCACTTGCAGGGGGAATGTGCTGTGAGCATGCCACTGGTGAGTTGCTCCCTCACTTGCAGGGGGAATGTGCTGTGAGCATGCCACTGGTAAGTTGCTCCTTCACTTGCAGGGGGAATGTGCTGTAAGCATGCCACTGGTGAGTTTCTCCTTCACTTGCAGGGGGAATGTGCTGTAAGCATGCCACTGGTGAGTTGCTCCTTGACTTGCAGGGGGAATGTGCTGTAAGCATGCCACTGGTGAGTTGCTCCCTCACTTGCAGGGGGAATGTGCTGTAAGCATGCCACTGGTGAGTTGCTCCCTCACTTGCAGGGGGAATGTGCTGTAAGCATGCCACTGGTGAGTTGCTACTTCACTTGCAGGGGGAATGTGCTGTAAGCATGTCACTGGTGAGTTTCTCCTTCACTTGCAGGGGGAATGTGCTGTAAGCATGCCACTGGTGAGTTTCTCCTTCACTTGCAGGGGGAATGTGCTGTAAGCATGCCACTGGTGAGTTTCTCCTTCACTTGCAGGGGGAATGTGCTGTAAGCATGCCACTGGTGAGTTGCTCCTTGACTTGCAGGGGGAATGTGCTGTAAGCATGCCACTGGTGAGTTTCTCCTTCACTTGCAGGGGGAATGTGCTGTAAGCATGCCACTGGTGAGTTGCTCCCTCACTTGCAGGGGGAATGTGCTGTAAGCATGCCACTGGTGAGTTGCTCCCTCACTTGCAGGGGGAATGTGCTGTAAGCATGCCACTGGTGAGTTGCTACTTCACTTGCAGGGGGAATGTGCTGTAAGCATGCCACTGGTGAGTTTCTCCTTCACTTGCAGGGGGAATGTGCTGTAAGCATGCCACTGGTGAGTTGCTCCTTCACTTGCAGGGGGAATGTGCTGTAAGCATGTCACTGGTGAGTTTCTCCTTCACTTGCAGGGGGAATGTGCTGTAAGCATGCCACTGGTGAGTTTCTCCTTCACTTGCAGGGGGAATGTGCTGTAAGCATGCCACTGGTGAGTTTCTCCTTCACTTGCAGGGGGAATGTGCTGTAAGCATGCCACTGGTGAGTTGCTCCTTGACTTGCAGGGGGAATGTGCTGTAAGCATGCCACTGGTGAGTTTCTCCTTCACTTGCAGGGGGAATGTGCTGTAAGCATGCCACTGGTGAGTTGCTCCCTCACTTGCAGGGGGAATGTGCTGTAAGCATGCCACTGGTGAGTTGCTCCCTCACTTGCAGGGGGAATGTGCTGTAAGCATGCCACTGGTGAGTTGCTCCTTCACTTGCAGGGGGAATGTGCTGTAAGCATGTCACTGGTGAGTTTCTCCTTCACTTGCAGGGGGAATGTGCTGTAAGCATGCCACTGGTGAGTTTCTCCTTCACTTGCAGGGGGAATGTGCTGTAAGCATGCCACTGGTGAGTTTCTCCTTCACTTGCAGGGGGAATGTGCTGTAAGCATGCCACTGGTGAGTTTCTCCTTCACTTGCAGGGGGAATGTGCTGTAAGCATGCCACTGGTGAGTTTCTCCTTCACTTGATCACTTGCAGGGGGAATGTGCTGTAAGCATGCCACTGGTGAGTTGCATGCATACACCATCTTTTGGCATAATGAGCTGACAATACATTTTGCACTCTGTACTGGTCAGGAGGGACAAAGACTTCCTTCTCAACCAAATTCAGTTCCTTCCAATGGTAAGTCTCCCCCTCACTGTCCAACGTGACGAACTTTCTCCATATAGAGGCAGCTCATGAGTGGAGGGGCTGGGCACTTGCTTCGTATCAGATATGCTGAAAACACATCTTTTGAAGATCTTTTGAGGATCTAAACAGGCTGGATATGTTATCTTTGATGAGGCAGATACAAGCTTGCCACTCGGAGCATATAATAATGCGAATAAGTATCTTCAAACCTGTTGCTGCTTCCAACTATTCTCTGGCACCTTGCAGCTGACACACCCACATTGCTGTAGACCGTGCAGTATCAAGTGAATTGAGAGCACCCACTAGACTAGACTAGAAATAGCGGAGAGATCCACCAGTTTCTTGGTCTGGAAATGGCTAAGCTTTGCCGCTTGAGGAAGAAGGTGGTCTAGTGCTAGGTACCTTGTGGCTAGTGTGGAGTGCTTGGAAAGGGCTTGACTTAGTCCAAGAGCTTCTGGTTCACGAAATGTTTCATATTCTCAAGAGCAAGAAATGTTGAGCTGTAACTGCTCTTACTGCCTTGACAACACTCATGTGCAGGCCAGTGGGTCTCTGACAGTTTCACAACCTTGATTGGAAGACCTGAATCTACTTTAGTGAGCGCGGAGTAATGGAATAACTTCCATAACATCACCAGAGCAATGTAGCCATGCTTGCTACAGAAGCCAGTGGAAAGAGATGACAGTGACAGTGAACCAACAATGCATGAGGGGAGAGATCCTTCAATCTTCTTCGAACTCCGTCTTGTCAGCAGAGAAAGTAGTAGCTCCAGCAAATCCCACTCCTGCAAGCCTCCCCAACTAAATCCCACTCCTGCAAGCCTCCCCAACTAAATCCCACTCCTGCAAGCCTCCCCAACTGAATGCCCTTCTCCCTGCAGCACTCCACTAAATCCCACTCCTGCAAGCCTCCCCAACTGAAGGGCCTTCTCCCTGCAGCACTCCACTAAATCCCACTCCTGCAAGCCTCCCCATTTCTTCAAGGCTAAAACTTTAATGAAGTGCGCTTCTGGTACACCACTCTCCCCCCAACGACAACAACTTATCAGCTCCTCTGTGGTAGCAACATCAGTGCATCCATCAGCCATGATGAAAAGGCTGTCTGATGAAGCAGCCGCTTGAGTAGAGACTCTTCCACATGTTCCAAGAGCATTGACAAACTCTACTAGCCATTGTTGAGGTGTACGTTGCATTCCCTCCAGCTCTGTCAAGGGAGGTTTGAAGAGTCATGCAGGGGGGGTATCCCCCCTAACCCAAGTTCCACCCCCCCCCCCCCAGCTTAGATCAAATTTATAATTAAATGCCATGGAGAGCTATTGCTTGTGCGTGTATGTGTATTATAACAGCATATACTCAGTGCAGCTAATTAAAGATCAATTCTTCTATTAGTTTCTTTAAAAACGTCAAGAATTTCTTCAAATTTCACATTCATCAGTTCTGGTCCCTCTATGGCAATCTTCATTAACCTAGACAGGTTACAATCAGATAGGCAATTTCTAAGCCTGGTCTTGATCATTTTCATGTCACTGAAAGATCGCTCCACTGTTGCAGTCCTGATTGGCAAGACCAAAATGATATGAAGGAGGGCAAAGGTTGGTGGAAATATGCCTTCATGAATATGCTTCAGTAGATTCCATTGACTGAATTACATCTTGCATGCTAGGAGGTTTTGCTAGCTTCTTCCATTGCATTATCAACTCCTTTTCTTTGCGAAGTGCACTCCTGAAATATTTCCATTCAGACAGACACAAGTTCTTCTTGATCTAGTAGTGGAGGTGATGTGTAAGTTACACCATTGTTGTACTCCACTGAGGCTTCATTGCCATAGAACCCAGCCAAATTCTGAATACTTCATGGCCATAGGAAGATAAGGACCCTTCTGTGGGTAGCAAGGCAGGATTGAAGATGGCTGTGGCAACTAGTAGTTGAACTGCTTTATCAGAAAATTGTCCCTTGATGTTGTCAATCAAAACATCAATGTATGGGATGGCAATGTGATCAAGATACTCCTTTGTATTGGTGATGGGCATGAATCTTGAACGGGCTGATCAAGAAATATGTCTTCCAATATCTATGCCATACTCAGTCTCTAACTTTGTACAAGTTAATTTAGAGGAAGAACACCATTCTGCTTTTTCATTCTTCAGTGACTTCAACTCATCAAGTGCACAGGTCAATAAAAACTGTAGCTGACTGAAATCCGCCACTTTCCTTTGCATGGAAGCATCCATTCTTGCCATCTCGAGCCGAATGCTTCTGCATTACCTGTGGTCTGGTAAAGTTGTTGCAGGTGGTTATGAGAGCAGGAAGGTCCTTTCGAATTGCTCTCGCACACCTCTCATTGGAAAGCCAATGTGTATCACTAGGCTTAATTCAGGCAATCTGAGAGCAGCCTGTACTTCTTCTTTTAAGGCTTGAGTTTTTGGGGGAGAGTAGAAGAAGAGTTTCCATAAATTTCCCATCAAGCCAAAAATCTTTTTTAACTCAGGTCAGCTGCTTGTACACTTGCTAGCTGTAGCTTGTGGCAAGAGCAATGGATGTACATGGCATGTGCAGAGTGAGTCTGCATCCTTACATGCACTCCAGTTGTACTTCCTGCAGACACCGTTGCACCATCATATCCTTGGCCAACCTATTTGTGGAATCAAGATGTCTTGAGTCAATAAAGGATTCCAGTGACTCTGTGATGGTTGCAGCATCACAAGCGAGAATGTGTAAGATTGTTAGGAAATGTTCGCTCTTGCTGGCCATTTACAATCATCGGCAACACACAGAAAGTTCTTCTTGTGTGCTAATATCCTCACACTCATCAGCAAGGATCGAAAAGTACGGGCTCTCCTTTAAGCTAACCAAAAGCTTTCTATCGATCCAGGTGGCAATAGCTTCTATGAGGGATGCCACAGAAAATTTAGAGGTGTACCGTGCATTTGCAGGAGCTCCATTAATGTGCTGCTAAAGAAGTTCATCACCATTAGCAACTTGAAGAGCTAGGAGATCCTGAAAGATGGTAGTATGTGGAACTCTGTGTTTGAGCAAGAAGTAGACCAAGCGCGGCAATTTAGAAGTATTGGCCTGTTATTTGCTCGCTGTTCATTGGCACTCCTTACAGCTGCAGCACATTGGAGATCAACAACACTTGGCTGTTCTGCCATCCTTGCAGGCATGGCTGCATCCTTGTGCCATTTAGAATAATTGTGTAGCTTGAGTAACTCAGGGGCGTGGTTCCAGTCCAGTACTCCTCGTGATGTCCAAGCTCCACGGGCATTTGCTGGTGGTTTTCCATAGTTTTGACAAATTTGGCAAAACCTATCTCTATCTCTACCTCATCACAATATATCCAAGGGTATTTAGACTCCCATTGAGATCTGTAAGTGAGCCTGGATTTGTAGATTTATTTATTCTTAGCTTTGGTAGATTAACTAGCCCGGGAGTAGCTAGAGTCATAGGTTCATCATCAGACTGAGGAGTAGCTACGGCACTAGTAAACCAATCATTAGGTTCATCTAAATCCTCACTTGGTCTCAACTTTCTGATATCCAAGTTGTGTAGTATAGTTAGAAGATAGCAAATTATATTTCTGATTTGTACACACAATTCACATTATTTATAATCACAAAAACACAATCATCTGACAGGGCTAAGATTTCCTAACAGTCTATTGTGCCCCCCCCCCCCCCCCCCCCAGAAAACTCCTGTATATATGAAGCCCTGGTATGTGTGATGTGCTAGAAAGTGAGTTCATTGATCGGATTAGAGCTTAACTGCCTCCATACTTTCGTAATCTTTGTTGCACTCAAAGCCGACTGATAATGGATCTTGTCTTCTAGCTCCATCAGCTTCCCCGTCAAAGTGATGGGATAGAAGGTGACTTCACTTTGTGTCAATTGGCCAAGTCACAGGAAGCCGTATTATGTGTGGGTGGGCATTAATTAGAGACCACACATTTGCCCTAGTAAGTCATTGCTGCACCGCTGAGCAGGTATGCAAGCATAGAGATGTTTGAAATAATTTGCTGATAGGTTTAGCTAGTTACTTCAACTTTGGTCAGGAAGTGGGTCCCTCGCCCTGCCTTACTCTCTATACATACCTGTGTTGTCCTTGCGTACTGTGGACAAGCAGTCCATCACTGTGCCGTCTGCTAGCACCTGCCACAATGCACAAGCCACACATCAGCACATGGCCCTAACTGCACCCAGACAATGTCATTAAATGCACATGACAGTACTCACAACTTCCAGGCCTAGGATGCTGTTACGTAGCGAGCCATACCTCAGCAGCCTGACACCTCCTGCGTTAGTAGACACATTGCCTCCCACCTGACAACTGACAAACAACAAGCAGTACAAACATGAGTGGCAAATCTGAGCAAGGCACGCTGCCACTCTGAGCAAGCCACCCTGAGCAAGGCACGCTGCCACTCTGAGCAAGCCACCCTGAGCAAGCCAAACTGAGCAAGCCACGCTGCCACTCTGAGCAAGCCACCCTGAGCAAGCCACGCTGCCACTCTGAGCAAGCCACCCTGAGCAAGCCATGCTGCCACTCTGAGCAAGCCACCCTGAGCAAGCCACGCTGCCACTCTGAGCAAGCCCCACCCTGAGCAAGGCCGCGCTGCCACTCTGAGCAAGCCACCCTGAGCAAGGCATGCTGCCACTCTGAGCAAGCCACCCTGAGCAAGCCACGCTGCCACTCTGAGCAAGCCACCCTGAGCAAGCCACGCTGCCACTCTGAGCAAGCCACCCTGAGCAAGCCACGCTGAGCAAGCCACCCTGAGCAAGCCACGCTGCCACTCTGAGCAAGCCACCCTGAGCAAGGCCGCGCTGCCACTCTGAGCAAGCCACCCTGAGCAAGCCACGCTGCCACTCTGAGCAAGCCACCCCACGCTGCCACTCTGAGCAAGCCACCCTGAGCAAGCCACGCTACCACTCTGAGCAAGCCACCCTGAGCCAGCCACACTGAGCAAGCCACACTGAGCCAGCCACACTGAGCAAGACACACTGAGCCAGCTACACTGAGCCAGCCACACTGAGCAAGCCACACTGACCCAGCCACACTGAGCAAGCCATACTGAGCAAGCCACACTGAGCAAGCCACACTGAGCAAGCCACACTGAGCCAGCCACACTGAGCAAGCCACACTGAGCCAGCCACACTGAGCAAGCCACACTGGGCAAGCCACACTGAGCAAGCCACCCTGAGCAAGCCACCCTGAGCAAGCCACCCTGAGCAAGCCACCCTGGCAAGCCACACTGAGCAAGCCACACTGAGCCAGCCACACTGGGCAAGCCACACTGCACACTGAGCAAGCCACACTGAGCCAGCCACACTGAGCAAGCCACACTGAGCCAGCCACACTGAGCAAGCCACACTGAGCCAGCCACACTGAGCAAGCCACACTGAGCAAGCCACACTGAGCCAGCCACACTGAGCAAGCCACACTGAGCAAGCCACACTGAGCAAGCCACACTGAGCAAGCCACACTGAGCCAGCCACACTGGGCAAGCCACACTGGGCAAGCCACACTGGGCAAGCCACACTGGGCAAGCCACACTGAGCAAGCCACCCTGAGCAAGCCACCCTGAGCAAGCCACCCTGGCAAGCCACACTGAGCAAGCCACACTGAGCCAGCCACACTGGGCAAGCCACACTGCACACTGAGCAAGCCACACTGAGCCAGCCACACTGAGCAAGCCACACTGAGCCAGCCACACTGAGCAAGCCACACTGAGCCAGCCACACTGAGCAAGCCACACTGAGCAAGCCACACTGAGCAAGCCACACTGGGCAAGCCACACTGAGCAAGCCACACTGAGCAAGACACACTACTGAGCAAGCCACACTGAGCCAGCCACACTGAGCCAGCCACACTGAGCCAGCCACACTGAGCAAGCCACCCTGAGCCAGCCACACTGAGCCAGCAACACTGAGCAAGCCACACTGCACACTGAGCAAGCCACACTGACCCAGCCACACTGAGCAAGACACACTGAGCAAGCCACACTGGGCCAGCCATACTGGGCCAGCCATACTGGGCCAGCCACACTGAGCCAGCCACACTGAGCCAGCCACACTGAGCCAGCCACACTGAGCCAGCCACACTGAGCCAGCCACACTGAGCCAGCCACACTGAGCCAGCCACACTGAGCAAGCCACACTGAGCCAGCCACACTGAGCCAGCCATACTGAGCCAGCCATACTGGGCCAGCCACACTGAGCCAGCAACACTGAGCAAGCCACACTGCACACTGAGAAAGCCACACTGACCCAGCCACACTGAGCAAGACACACTGAGCAATCCACACTGAGCCAGCCATACTGGGCCAGCCATACTGGGCCAGCCACACTGAGCCAGCCACACTGAGCAAGCCACACTGAGCCAGCCACACTGAGCAAGCCACACTGAGCAAGCCACACTGAGCCAGCCACACTGAGCAAGACACACTGCTTGGACGGGCCTGGTAAACAAGATTCGCTGTACCTTCAGACAGCAACCAGAGCTAGAGGGGAGACTTTGAGGCATACACAAGAGTGATCGTTACAGAGATGATGGCAAACATGATCCATTGCACAGGTTGTCCATTGCACAAGTTGTGAGAGAGAGAGAGACAAATGAGCTGAACTTGAATTTTAATTTCCCCCCACACATTTTAAATGTCTGCCAGTGTACTATCCGAGCTAAAGATTCAAAGCAGGCCAGGGATGGACTGAAGAGGTATGGGCTTTGCTGTTTTTTGTTTTGGGAAGGAGGGAGGGCATCTATCAGTTGGCTGAAACTAATATGAATATTTTTAATAAAACATTTTTGTCCTGCATATACGGGTCTAGGCGTACCTGCCCCGTGCACCTAGATCCAGGGGCATGATGAGGTCATGATGGGAGAGGGCATCCTCCAACGACTGCAGCACACAACCAGACTGACAGACCAACACCCCTACATGTCAACAACAACAACAACAATGACTGCAGCACACAGCCAGACTGCCATACCAACACCCCTACATGTCAACAACAACAACAACAATGACTGCAGCACACAGCCACACCAACACCCCTACATGTAAACAACAACAACAACAATGACTGCAGCACACAGCCACACCTACACCCCTACATGTAAACAACAACAATACAATGTACAGGCACACGCGCATTGATCAACACAGATTAGCAGTACCAGACGACTTGTCTACACTGATGATGTCATTCATGCGTGACATAGAGAGAACCACCTCGTCCCATACCGGAACACTTCCACCTGAACACAACAAGAACAGCAGTTCTGCTAGCATTTCAAGAGGAACCAATGGGATGTGTATGAATGCTCTCAGCACACTTGGTCTGTTACCATCATTACTCCCGTGCCAAGACTTACTCCACCATGTGGCTCATTACTCCATAGCCAAGACTTACTCCACCATGTGGCTCATTACTCCATAGCCAAGACTTACTCCACCATGTGGCTCATTACTCCCGAGCCAAGACTTACTCCACCATGTGGCTCATTACTCCATAGCCAAGACTTACTCCACCATGTGGCTCATTACTCCATAGCCAAGACTTACTCCACCATGTGGCTCATTACTCCATAGCCAAGACTTACTCCACCATGTGGCTCATTACTCCATAGCCAAGACTTACTCCACCATGTGGCTCATTACTCCATAGCCAAGACTTACTCCACCATGTGGCTCATTACTCCATAGCCAAGACTTACTCCACCATGTGGCTCATTACTCCATAGCCAAGACTTACTCCACCATGTGGCTCATTACTCCATAGCCAAGACTTACTCCACCATGTGGCTGATTACTCCCTAGCCAAGACTTACTCCACCATAAGGCAGAGAAGCAACTCCCTACTCCCCAACCATCACCTCAGGAAGGTGTAAGTGATGGTTCCCATCATCTTGTTTGTGTGTGTGTGTATGTGTGTGGCTTACCCACTAATCCAGTGTTGCCTCCCTGCGGAACCACTGCCAATCTAATATCACACAGGAACAGTGCCTGACATGTCTGCTGTTGCTATGGTCACTGGATGACTCACCTTCTCCTGCTGCAGTGAGACAAAACTCTGGACACTTCTTCAGTGGAGCGAGGGCGGACCACCACTGCACTCTGACCTCTACATGAAGGAGGTAAGCACATTAAAAATACTTTTGGGGGAACAACACTCCGGAGCACTCCAGAGCACTTTTCTTCTAAGTGACTCAATAAAGGCTTTGGGCATTGTGTGGTGAGCTGAAGCACTTGGCCAAGCCTCAGGACAAGTCTCCATCAAGCAAAGGCTGTGAGCATTAGTGGTGAGCTGAAGCACTTGGCCAAGCCTCAGGACAAGTCTCCATCAAGCAAAGGTTGTGAGCATTGTGTGGTGAGCTCTTGGCCAAGGCTCAGGACAAGTCTCCATCAAGCAAAGGCTGTGGGCATTGTGTGGTGAGCACTTGGCCAAGCCTCAGGACAAGTCTCCATCAAGCAAAGGCTGTGGGCATTGTGTGGTGAGCTGAAGCACTTGGCCAAGCCTCAGGACAAGTCTCCATCAAGCAAAGACTGTGGGCATTGTGTGGTGAGCTGAAGCACTTGGCCAAGCCTCAGGACAAGTCTCCATCAAGCAAAGACTGTGAGCATTAGTGGTGAGCTGGCTCAAGCTAAGGTTGTGGGCATTGTGTGGTGAGCACTTGGCCAAGCCTCAGGACAAGTCTCCATCAAGCAAAGGTTGTGGGCATTGTGTGGTGAGCTGAAGCACTTGGCCAAGGCTCAGGACAAGTCTCCATGTGTGAGACGCCGGCCAACTTTACTCTTCCACTGATAGATTATGCAGGGTACCCTCCCCCCAATTGTGGCACTATCTTTAAATTTATATCTTCCCAGTAAAGTGATGAACTCAATAGCAACCTTTGATGAGTTTCAATTTCAAGCATAAACTTTGAACAACGCGGTCAATTGTGCATACCTACAGTCATGAATACCATAGAGGAAGACTATGCCTTTGTGTGTCAACTTTGGATTCTGCACACTTCACTTGATATATAGCGCAAAAGATAGGTCTCTCCGGGTGCAATTTTTTGTTGCACAGGGCATAACTATCACTACAGCTAAAGTGGCGGTATATACCCCTCAAAACTTGAGTGCTGAATTAGCAACATATGGCTCCTGATTGGAAATTGCTGGAGCTGAAATGAAGAGAAAGATCTACAACGAGTGTTTTCATTAGGTCTGATAAGTGGTCAAGTGATTAGTGCTCAAGCTTGGACTAAGAATTACTTCATGACATCAACATTTTAACCCTTTCATGGTCATGGATAACTTTACACAGGGATTTATTTTGGATTTATTTTATTCTAGAAAAAAAATCATATCTTTTCAGAAAAGCAATGAAGTACCTAGCAACCATAGTCTATGAGAAAGCCCCTGCTTTGAGGATCGTTTTGCACCCAATCATGGTTGCTAAGCAACAAACCATAGTGCCGTGAATATCATTATATTGTGTATTGTGTTAACAAAAAAATGTATTTTCTATACAAAGATATGCTACATAATACAATTTGTTATATTTGGAAATATATAATACTGAATTCAGCAAAAATATGATATAATAAGCATTTATAATGAGCCACATGGTGGAGTAAGTCTTGGCTATGGAGTAATGAGCCACATGGTGGAGTAAGTCTTGGCTATGGAGTAATGAGCCACTGTGTTTGGTTAGCTATTATTGTAGGTATATGTAATTACATATACCTACAATAATAGCTAGCCAAACACAGCCAATGTTTAGATGTAAACACAATATGATGTAGAAGGGCCTGGAGGGGATACCACATACTGAGATGATGAAGGGCCTGGAGGGAATACCATTGACACCAAAGGACGAGCGGGTGCAGCAGCCACATTACTCTGGACCACCCCTGTATCAGCATCAAATGCTTCACCAGCATCTATATGAAAGGAGAAATCTGCAATTACTTTCAGTCAGGGACCTGTGTCCTGCTACTCCTATAGCCTCACCATATACTTACTCTATGCCCTATTTGATAGCCCTATAGCCATAGTCGAACCGTAGTTCTATAGCTAGACACACCCCTTCTTAGTAATCTCAAAACCCAGGAACTGCCCAGGATAAAAAATGTCCCAAACAACTATTGCAATATCATATTTTGGTAAGTTCTATTTTATGTCTACACTTACTACTCACCTTGGGACTGTTCTTGGTTCTCCTCAGCATCTGTAGAGACACTATCATCGACAAAAGGTGCATCTACAAAAGTGCTACGTCTACCACTAACTATAGGCTAGAAATGACAGCTCTACTCAGAGCTGCTACTTCCTCAGGAGCTACAACTCTTTCTCCACGGTACACATGGACCTCTTCTCCTTCGTTGCAACTGGATTCGTTCTCAGAGAGACCAAAATCGCTGTTGTAGCACATTGACAAAATATCGCTCACGGTGAACTTCGAATCCATTTTTACTTCAAGTTTGACGTCACGGCTACCTTGGTTACCGAAGTAGTAAGTCAACGATATTAAATATGTAGCTAGAGCAACTCTCTGGGCATGTGCTGGTACAATCAGTATGCGTGTAGCTGCAATGGTCGATCTGTAATAAATATTTTTGCGAAGTTAGTTTGCTCTCGCGTCATATGACGCTTGCATCCACGAAAGGGTTGTTTATGCTTGACCACTTACTCACGCTAATGAGTAGGGCTTCCTCTTGCCCCAGGCATTACTCTAGCACTTTCCAAAACCACGACTACAACTGCAGGCAAGCCCCTCCCCCCTCCCCTCCCCCCACGTGTATCTTTGATACCTACCCAACATCTTAGTATTAAAAGAGAGCACACATATATTTGAGCTATCCATAGGTGTGAGAACCTATGGAGCTCTAAGTCGTAACCACAAGTTTGTCTAGGTATAGTCCCCCTGTAAAATTATGTCATCCCATTTTCAATATGTTTTTGTAATAATGTTTTTGTAATGCTATTGCATGCTATTCTACTGCTAGACATCGTCAACTCCCACCGCTGTGAGCATCAGCATCAACTCCCACCATGCTGTGACATCAGCATCAGCTCCCACTGCTGTGAGCATCAGCATCAACTCCCACCATGCTGTGACATCAGCATCAACTCTCACCAAGCCGTGAGCATCGACATAAACTCCCACCATGCCGTGAGCATCGACATCAACTCCCACCATGCTGTGAGCATCTACATGTACATCAACTCCCACCATGCCGTGAGCATCAGGATCAACTCCTACCGCTGTGAGTATCAGCATCAACTCCTACCGCTGTGAGCATCAGAATCAACTCCCACCATGCCGTGAGCATCGACATCAACTCTCACCATGCTGTGAGCATCGACATCAACTCCCACCATGCCGTGAGCATCAGCATCAACTCCTACCACTGTGAGCATCATAATCAACTCCCACCATGCTGTGAGCATCAGCATCAACTCCCACCATGCTGTGAGCATAAGAATCAACTCCCACCATGCTGTGAGCATCAGAATCAACTCCCACCAAGCCGTGAGCATCAGAATCAACTCTCACCATGCTGTGAGCATCAGAATCAACTCTCATCATGCTGTGGGGCATCAGAATCAACTGTTACTCACATCATCCTGTGAGCATCAGAATCAACTGTTACTCTCATCATGTGGGGCATCAGAATCAACTGTTACTCTCATCATGCTGTGAGCATCAGAATCAACTGTTACTCTCATCATCCTGTGAGCATCAGAATCAACTGTTACTCTCATCATCCTTTGAGCATCAGAATCAACTGTTACTCTCATCATCCTGTGAGCATCAGAATCAACTGTTACTCTCATCATCCTTTGAGCATCAGAATCAACTGTTACTCTCATCATGCTGTGAGCATCAGAATCAACTGTTACTCTCATCATCCTGTGAGCATCAGAATCAACTGTTACTCTCATCATCCTTTGAGCATCAGAATCAACTGTTACTCTCATCATCCTGTGAGCATCAGAATCAACTGTTACTCTCATCATCCTTTGAGCATCAGAATCAACTGTTACTCTCATCATGCTGTGGGGCATCAGAATCAACTGTTACTCTCATCATCCTGTGAGCATCAGAATCAACTGTTACTCTCATCATCCTTTGAGCATCAGAATCAACTGTTACTCTCATCATGCTGTGGGGCATCAGAATCAACTGTTACTCTCATCATCCTGTGAGCATCAGAATCAACTGTTACTCTCATCATCCTGTGAGCATCAGAATCAACTGTTACTCTCATCATCCTGTGAGCATCAGAATCAACGGTTACTCTCATCATCCTGTGAGCATCAGAATCAACTGTTACTCTCATCATCCTGTAAGCATCAGAATCAACTGTTACTCTCATCATGCTGTGGGGCAAGGAGTGGAAGGTTCCGAGTCATCACTAAAGGAGTTGTAAAATGCTTGAACAAGACACAGGGCGGGGGGGGGGGGGGGAGCACAAATGACAAGGAAAAGATGCCTCAGAAGACGCCGAAGAGGAAGGACCTGGAATGGAACCATAGACACTAAAGGAGGACACAGAGGAAACAAAGGGCCTGGAGAAGATGCCATACACACAGAGGAAGGGCCTGGAGATGTCATACACACAGAGGAAGGGCCTGGAGATGTCATACACACAGAGAAAGGGCCTGGAGGAGATGTCATACACACAGAGGAAGGGCCTGGAGATGTCATACACACAGAGGAAGGGCATGGAGGAGATGTCCTACACACAGAGGAAGGGCCTGGAGATGTCATACACACAGAGGAAGGGCCTGGAGGAGATGTCATACACACAGAGGAAGGGCCTCCAGGGAGATGTCATACACCCAGAGGAAGGGCCTGGAGGAGATGTCATACACACAGAGGAAGGGCCTGGAGGAGATGTCATACACACAGAGGAAGGGCCTGGAGGAGATGCTATACACACAGAGGAAGGGCCTGGAGGAGATGCTATATACACAGAGGAAGAGCCTGGAGGAGATGTCTTACACACAGAGGAAAGGTCTGGAGGAGATGTCATACACACAGAGGAAAGGTCTGGAGGAGATGCTATACACACAGAGGAAGGGCCTGGAGGAGATGCCATACACACAGAGGAAGGGCCTGGAGGACATCTATGCACAAGAAAATGAACTAACAGGAGGGGAAATACACTGCATGGGGACTGCACCAGTCCAAACACTCACTGGAACACACACACACACCAACTAGCCAGGAGAATGGCCAAACCCACCTTTTCAATCACTCGGGGAAAGAAAAGTTTCTAACTCTATATATCTCTACTCACTTCAAACTCTATCTATGTCTTTACTCACCTTCAAACTCTATCTTGTCTTTACTCACCTTCAAACTCTATCTTGTCTTTACTCACTTCAAACTCTATCTATGTCTTTACTCACCTTCAAACTCTATCTTGTCTTTACTCACCTTCAAACTCTATCTTGTCTTTACTCACCTTCAAACTCTATCTATGTCTTTACTCACCTTCAAACTCTATCTTGTCTTTACTCACCTTCAAACTCTATCTTGTCTTTACTCACCTTCAAACTCTATCTATGTCTTTACTCACCTTCAAACTCTATCTTGTCTTTACTCACCTTCAAACTCTATCTTGTCTTTACTCACCTTCAAACTCTATCTTGTCTTTACTCACCTTCAAACTCTATCTATGTCTTTACTCACCTTCAAACTCTATCTATGTCTTTACTCACCTTCAAACTCTATCTATGTCTTTACTCACCTTCAAACTCTATCTTGTCTTTACTCACCTTCAAACTCTATCTATGTCTTTACTCACCTTCAAACTCTATCTTGTCTTTACTCACCTTCAAACTCTATCTATGTCTTTACTCACCTTCAAACTCTATCTTGTCTTTACTCACCTTCAAACTCTATCTTGTCTTTACTCACCTTCAAACTCTATCTTGTCTTTACTCACCTTCAAACTCTATAATGTCTTTACTCACCTTCAAACTCTATAATGTCTTTACTCACCTTCAAACTCTATCTATGTCTTTACTCACCTTCAAACTCTATCTTGTCTTTACTCACCTTCAAACTCTATCTTGTCTTTACTCACCTTCAAACTCTATCTTGTCTTTACTCACCTTCAAACTCTATCTTGTCTTTACTCACCTTCAAACTCTATCAATGTCTTTACTCACCTTCAAACTCTATCTTGTCTTTACTCACCTTCAAACTCTATCTATGTCTTTACTCACCTTCAAACTCTATAATGTCTTTACTCACCTTCAAACTCTATCTTGTCTTTACTCACCTTCAAACTCTATCTTGGCTTTACTCACCTTCAAACTCTATCTTGTCTTTACTCACCTTCAAACTCTATCTTGTCTTTACTCACCTTCAAACTCTATCTTGTCTTTACTCACCTTCAAACTCTATCTATGTCTTTACTCACCTTCAAACTCTATCTATGTCTTTACTCACCTTCAAACTCTATCTTGTCTTTACTCACCTTCAAACTCTATCTTGTCTTTACTCACCTTCAAACTCTATCTTGTCTTTACTCACCTTCAAACTCTATCTTGTCTTTACTCACCTTCAAACTCTATCTTGTCTTTACTCACCTTCAAACTCTATAATGTCTTTACTCACCTTCAAACTCTATCTATGTCTTTACTCACCTTCAAACTCTATCTTGTCTTTACTCACCTTCAAACTCTATCTTGTCTTTACTCACCTTCAAACTCTATCTTGTCTTTACTCACCTTCAAACTCTATCTTGTCTTTACTCACCTTCAAACTCTACCTATATACACATTTACTCACTATCTATCATGTCTTTACTAACTCTTACTCATCTTCAAAGTCCCTTGATTCTCCTCAAGCTAAGCAAGCATCCTGGTCAGATGTGACAACTCTGGTAAGAACAGTTACCTCCTCAGGATAAATCACCCTTTGTTCCCTGTAGGCATGGACTTCCTCTCCTGTCTTAGCTAGATTTGTCTTCTGACTGTCGTAGCACTGCCACAGAGCACTTCAGCAATGACGATTCGAGATGCCATTGCAATCAGTCGACTCAGAGTCAAAGACCGATGTAATTGGACCGTAATACTTTTCCTACAGCAAGAGGATTCAATCTCTGGATAGACATATCTACAAATATCTTTCATCTTTTTGTACCCGTACTGCCATGATCTATGCTTTAGAAATTGGTAGTAGCTATGTGACAGAAATAATTGACCAGCTATCACTGCCTACAACACTAATTCAAGACACACACACCAACCTGTTATTACTGCCTACAACACTATCAAGACACACACACCAACCTGTTATTACTGCCTACAACACTAATTCAAGACACACACACCAACCTGTTATTACTGCCCACAGCACTAATTCAAGACACACACACACCAACCTGTTATTACTGCCCACAGCACTAATTCAAGACGACACACTAACCTGTTATTACTGCCTACAACACTAATTCAAGACACACACACCAACTGCCTACAACACTAATTCAAGACACACACACCAACCTGTTATTACTGCCCACAACACTAATTCAAGACACACACACCAACTGCCTACAACACTAATTCAAGACACACACACAACCTGTTATTACTGCCTACAACACTAATTCAAGACAGACACACTAACCTTTATCACTGCCTACAACACTAATTCAAGACAGACATACTAACCTGTTATTACTGCCTACAACACTAATTCAAGACACACACTAACATGTTATTACTGCCTACAACACTAATTCAAGACACACACACCAACCTGTTATTACTGCCTACAACACTAATTCAAGACACACACACTAACCTGTTATTACTGCCTACGACACTAATTCAAGACACACACACCAACCTGTTATTACTGCCTACGACACTAATTCAAGACACACACACCAACCTGTGGAAGTTCAGCCAGTCAACATTGTAGGGCTCTAGGTCATCTCCTTTGGCTGCAGTCAGCACATTACGTGCCCCAACTATTTCACCAAATTCCTGCACATCACTGACACACACCTGGACACACAAGAACAGGGCATGGCTATTAAGGGTGTGGGTGTCAGTACAATGTGTGAGTTGTATGTAAGCACAGGAGCTACTGTGAGCCCCAGAGAGTGTGTCAGTGTGTGAGTTGCATGCACGCACAGGAGCTACTGTGAGCCCCAGAGAGTGTGTCAGTGTGTGAGTTGTATGCAAGCACAGGAGCTACTGTGAGCCCCAGAGAGTGTGTCATTGTGCGAGTTGTAAGCAAGCACAGGAGCTACTGTGAGCCCCAGAGAGTGTGTCAGTGTGTGAGTTGCATGCAAGCACAGGAGCTACTGTGAGCCCCAGAGAGTGTGTCAGTGTGTGAGTTGCATGCAAGCACAGGAGCTACTGTGAGCCCCAGAGAGTGTGTCAGTGTGTGAGTTGCATGCAAGCACAGGAGCTACTGTGAGCCCCAGAGAGTGTGTCAGTGTGTGAGTTGTAAGCAAGCACAGGAGCTACTGTGAGCCCCAGAGAGTGTGTCAGTGTGTGAGTTGTATGTAAGCACAGGAGCTACTGTGAGCCCCAGAGAGTGTGTCAGTGTGTGAGTTGCATGCAAGCACAGGAGCTACTGTGAGCCCCAGAGAGTGTGTCAGTGTGTGAGTTGCATGCAAGCACAGAAGCTACTGTGAGCCCCAGAGAGTGTGTCAGTGTGTGAGTTGCATGCAAGCACAGGAGCTACTGTGAGCCCCAGAGAGTGTGTCAGTGTGTGAGTTGTAAGCAAGCACAGGAGCTACTGTGAGCCCCAGAGAGTGTGTCAGTGTGTGAGTTGCATGCAAGCACAGGAGCTACTGGGAGCCCCAGAGAGTGTGTCAGTGTGTGAGTTGCATGCAAGCACAGGAGCTACTGTGAGCCCCAGAGAGTGTGTCAGTGTGTGAGTTGTATGTAAGCACAGGAGCTACTGTGAGCCCCAGAGAGTGTGTCAGTGTGTGAGTTGCATGCAAGCACAGGAGCTACTGGGAGCCCCAGAGAGTGTGTCAGTGTGTGAGTTGCATGCAAGCACAGGAGCTACTGTGAGCCCCAGAGAGTGTGTCAGTGTGTGAGTTGCATGCAAGCACAGAAGCTACTGTGAGCCCCAGAGAGTGTGTCAGTGTGTGAGTTGCATGCAAGCACAGGAGCTACTGTGAGCCCAAGAGAGTGTGTCAGTGTGTGAGTTGTATGCAAGCACAGGAGCTACTGTGAGCCCCAGAGAGTGTGTCAGTGTGTGAGTTGCATGCAAGCACAGGAGCTACTGTGAGCCCCAGAGAGTGTGTCAGTGTGTGAGTTGTATGCAAGCACAGGAGCTACTGTGAGCCCCAGAGAGTGTCAGTGTGTGAGTTGCATGCAAGCACAGGAGCTACTGTGAGCCCCAGAGAGTGTGTCAGTGTGTGAGTTGTAAGCAAGCACAGGAGCTACTGTGAGCCCCAGAGAGTGTGTCAGTGTGTGAGTTGTAAGCAAGCACAGGAGCTACTGTGAGTCCCAGAGAGAGCTTCCTCTCTGCACCATACTTGACTAGTTCACACGCGAAACAATCACAGCTTACAGTTGCATAGTCTCCTCTCTTCACTTTGTACTGCTGAGCGGTGAATGGAACTGAGACAGCTGTCCCATGAGCTCTTCTGGACCACCACATCAACCTCCCACCTAAGACGCTCAGCACAGCGGTGGGATACCTCCTAAGCAAGAAGCTTGCTGGTAGCATCGCAGTAGTTGAACTTTGAACTCGTCTTGACCACGTGTGTAATTTGGCGGCTTCTTCTTACTGTTTGGGGTGGCACTATGTCGATGGCGCTGGAGAAGTGGGTCACTGCTCCTCTAGCAGTAGTTAAGCAGTTGTTTGGTAAGTAGAGGGAAGGAAGGCCTTGCGTGCTAGCATGACATCATGGCCGCATATTTTATTTTTGAATGCTGAAGAGAAAGGTCCCAGTACTGATGAATTCTGGGGAATACAGCGTTTCTTTGAGGACAGGTTGAAAACTGAGGCAGGAAGAGCTGCAGTAAGTAAATGTGCACAAGCTTTAGTAATATTCGGAATAGAATGAGTATGTGGCTGAAGAGTGCTCCCAAATCCAATATTGTATCCACCATTACCTCAGGCTGCACCAAAGATGGTGTTTGTTCTTCAGCAATCTATCATATCTACACACTGTCATCAGCAGGGGTGTAGCAATCTATCATATCTACACTGTCATCAGCAGGGGTGTAGCAGGAAAAAATGGGTTGGTGAGGCACACCATTTTATTGAGAAAACGAGGAAAATAACATAATATATGCTAATGGGCATGAGCCAGTTATCATTAATTTTAAGTGATGGACATTTTAAAAGCTGTACTAACAAACACTTGGACAGAAAACAATTATTGTTCTCCATGAACTCTTAGTTGACATAATAACATTACAATAATCAACTTGAAATTGTATTCTCTACATTTCTACTAGCTGCTCTAGCCTTCATCAGGAATCAGGTGATTGTTATACAATTATTGTTGTTATTATATATAGTTCATCAATCACGTAGATATTCATTAACAAAACAAACTAATAATAATAATAGCTTCTGAAAAATGTGGGGAGCTTCTTTCATGAACAAAACTAATTAGCTATAATTATACTTTAAGCTAACTTTGAGTGAAATCCTTGTGGACATGCATTATCATAATTGCATTTAATGGTTCTGTAGCATTGTGGAGCTCAAATATGTTATGGTTCTCATCATAACTTTAATTATCATTATCAGAGTATAATTTTTTTCTCTGCCTCTGACATTCCTCTAGCAATATTCAATATTTAAATATTCGTGCTCCTGTTGAGTTTGAAATTTGCATGGAACGGTTGTATCTGTGACAGAAGACCATCCTTTACCTGATCTTCTTAATCGAGTGAAAATACCTCATCGTTATCACCATCTTCCTGCTCTTGGCTGCCACTCAAAAGCTACTATCCTTACCTTCCTGGTCAAATCTCTGAAATGCAGCTGGTAACAGTATCAAGACACTCAAAGTAAATTGCATGATAGTAAATTTCCAGTGTGGCTGCATCTCTACCACTGGTGCTGTGAGAGTCTAGGTGTTGTGGAGGTCTCCTTTTACGCAAGTACTGGCTCTTCACTATCACACTTGTCAGCGTCTGACCTCATGGACTGAACAGGGTCACAGAGAGAAATAGAACTGTGAAAGATTCATGCGATTAAGGAGCAGTACTCGTATAACATGCTACCATTGCCATCAACACACATCACCAAATAACTATCATGCACAAACAAGCACAGACATCTCTATATAATTATATCCTGCACAGACATCTCTATATAATTATATCATGCACAGACATCTCTATATAATTATATCATGCACAAACTGCACAGACATCTCTATTTCACAAGTATCTACCCACAAACTGTCTACCACTGCAGAGCTAGAAATAACAGGCGGTCATCCGTCATTTTCTGAGCAATTCACCGATTTGTCCGACCAAATCACTACTTGCTCTGCCAGATTGTCCTAACAGCAAATAACAAGCTAAGTGGCTACTACTAGTCAGCTGCAGTGGTTGCCAGGAGGTAAAATTCACTTAGTGTTGTGAAAAAGAAAAAGGAGGGTGAAAAAACATGGTGCTTAGCTAATAGCATGCAGTGCAGTGCCCTTGGCTAATTGCAATGTACTAGGCTGGGGTCTGGTGATTGTAGGAAACAGCTGAGCTAGGTACAAATGATTTCAATGCTGATGGTAGCATTGAGTTATGGTGGGAAAGTACAACTAGACCAAACCAGTGGCCAAGGAGGAAGTACAGGAAGAAAGCCTGCCACTGCTACACCAAGCACCTCAGCATCAGTAGTGAATGAAGATGAAGAGAATGAGTCGGACAGAAGTAGTGAATCTGGGGACAATCTTCCTTTAGAAGACTGGGATAACTGGATGGAGAACATGCAGTGACATTTTTGTCCTACTTAACTTATCATGCTGTATTGTTGTTTTTATGAACCATACTATTATTATTGCAAGTATACCAACATTTAATAGAAGTATAATGACTGACCAATATTAGAAAATGACCTAGCAAATCTTATTATGCTAGGACATCATGTCCTACCAACATTAAACCTTATTTCTAGCTCTGCGGCACTATATAATAATAATCGCCTTCAGGGTAGTTGGTGTCATTTTAGGTGAGTGTTGTCCCTCTGAAGTGTGTGCTGCAGGGAAGTTGTCAGTGCCTGAGAATAGAGTGTGATAGCCCCATAAAAATAGTCAAATCTTCTCCTCTGACTTGCAACACCATTAATGCGAGACTTCAGAGTCAACAAGACCATCCAAAATACTGTCCCACATCACATTTCTAAAAGCTCTCCATAGTTAGCAATTATGAATTTGTTTCACACAGTCCTCGTGTTGGGAATACAACAGCATCTGAGCATGAACGGATTTAAACAGAGCTTGACGTTTTGGAGAGTACTGCAAAAGCTTGCTGATACATAGCTTGTATCCATGCTGGGTTGTAGAGTTTTCACTGCTTTATACAATCAGATCTAAGGCATCGCCATAGTAATGGGTAAGTATTGCATGGGGCTCTTCTTTAAGAATCTTCTCCTTTACCCCATTTATACGCTGTCATACCAACCTCACAGCACTGCACACATGTTATATATAGCTCACATGTTATATATAGCTCACATGTTATATATAGCTCACATGTTATATATAGCTCACATGTTATATATAGCTCACATGTTATATATAGCTCACATGTTATATATAGCTCACATGTTATATATAGCTCACATGTTATATATAGCTCACATGTTATATATAGCTCACATGTTATATATAGCTCACATGGCTCACATGTTATATATAGCTCACATGTTATATGTATATAGCTCACGTTATATATAGCTCACATGTTATATATAGCTCACATGTTATATATAGCTGTGTATAATGATCTGCCCACATGTTATATATAGCTGTGTATAATGATCTGTCCACATGTTATATATAGCTGTGTATAATGATCTGTCCACATGTTATATGTAGCTGTGTATAATGATCTGCCCACATGTTATATATAGCTGTGTATAATGATCTGCTCACATGTTATATATAGTTGTGTATAATGATCTGCCCACGTGTTATATATAGCTGTGCATAATGATCTGCCCACACGTTATATATAGCTGTGCATAATGATCTGCCCACATGTTATATATAGCTGTGTATAATGATCTGTCCACATGTTATATATAGCTGTGTATAATGATCTGCCCACATGTTATATATAGCTGTGTATAATGATCTGCCCACATGTTATATATAGCTGTGTATAATGATCTGCCCACATGTTATATATAGCTGTGCATAATGATCTGCCCACATGTTATATATAGCTGTGTATAATGATCTGCCCACATGTTATATATAGCTGTGCATAATGTCTGCCCACATGTTATATATAGCTGTGTATAATGATCTGCCCACATGTTATATATAGCTGTGTATAATGATCTGCCCACATGTTATATATAGCTGTGCATAATGATCTGCCCACATGTTATATATAGCTGTGTATAATGATCTGCCCACATGTTATATATAGCTGTGCATAATGTCTGCCCACATGTTATATATAGCTGTGTATAATGATCTGCCCACATGTTATATATAGCTGTGTATAATGATCTGCCCACATGTTATATATAGCTGTGTATAATGATCTGCCCACATGTTATATATAGCTGTGTATAATGATCTGCCCACATGTTATATATAGCTGTGCATAATGATCTGCCCACATGTTATATATAGCTCACATGGCTCACATGTTATATATAGCTCACATGTTATATGTATATAGCTCACGTTATATATAGCTCACATGTTATATATAGCTCACATGTTATATATAGCTGTGTATAATGATCTGCCCACATGTTATATATAGCTGTGTATAATGATCTGTCCACATGTTATATATAGCTGTGTATAATGATCTGTCCACATGTTATATGTAGCTGTGTATAATGATCTGCCCACATGTTATATATAGCTGTGTATAATGATCTGCTCACATGTTATATATAGTTGTGTATAATGATCTGCCCACGTGTTATATATAGCTGTGCATAATGATCTGCCCACACGTTATATATAGCTGTGCATAATGATCTGCCCACATGTTATATATAGCTGTGTATAATGATCTGTCCACATGTTATATATAGCTGTGTATAATGATCTGCCCACATGTTATATATAGCTGTGTATAATGATCTGCCCACATGTTATATATAGCTGTGTATAATGATCTGCCCACATGTTATATATAGCTGTGCATAATGATCTGCCCACATGTTATATATAGCTGTGTATAATGATCTGCCCACATGTTATATATAGCTGTGCATAATGTCTGCCCACATGTTATATATAGCTGTGTATAATGATCTGCCCACATGTTATATATAGCTGTGTATAATGATCTGCCCACATGTTATATATAGCTGTGCATAATGATCTGCCCACATGTTATATATAGCTGTGTATAATGATCTGCCCACATGTTATATATAGCTGTGCATAATGTCTGCCCACATGTTATATATAGCTGTGTATAATGATCTGCCCACATGTTATATATAGCTGTGTATAATGATCTGCCCACATGTTATATATAGCTGTGTATAATGATCTGCCCACATGTTATATATAGCTGTGTATAATGATCTGCCCACATGTTATATATAGCTGTGCATAATGATCTGCCCACATGTTATATATAGCTGTGCATAATGATCTGCCCACATGTTATATATAGCTGTGTATAATGATCTGCCCACATGTTATATATAGCTGTGTATAATGATCTGCCCACATGTTATATATAGCTGTGTATAATGATCTGCCCACATGTTATATATAGCTGTGCATAATGATCTGCCCACATGTTATATATAGCTGTGCATAATGATCTGCCCACATGTTATATATAGCTGTGTATAATGATCTGTCCACATGTTATATATAGCTGTGCATAATGATCTGCCCACACGTTATATATAGCTGTGCATAATGATCTGCCCACATGTTATATATAGCTGTGTATAATGATCTGTCCACATGTTATATATAGCTGTGTATAATGATCTGCCCACATGTTATATATAGCTGTGCATAATGATCTGCCCACATGTTATATATAGCTGTGCATAATGATCTGCCCACATGTTATATATAGCTGTGCATAATGATCTGCCCGCATGTTATATATAGCTGTGTATAATGATCTGCCCACATGTTATATATAGCTGTGTATAATGATCTGCCCACATGTTATATATAGCTGTGTATAATGATCTGCCCACATGTTATATATAGCTGTGTATAATGATCTGCCCACATGTTATATATAGCTGTGTATAATGATCTGCCCACATGTTATATATAGCTGTGTATAATGATCTGTCCACATGTTATATATAGCTGTGTATAATGATCTGCCCACATGTTATATATAGCTGTGCATAATGATCTGCCCACATGTTATATATAGCTGTGTATAATGATCTGCCCACATGTTATATATAGCTGTGTATAATGATCTGCCCACATGTTATATATAGCTGTGCATAATGATCTGCCCACATGTTATATATAGCTGTGTATAATGATCTGCCCACATGTTATATATAGCTGTGTATAATGATCTGCCCACATGTTATATATAGCTGTGTATAATGATCTGTGGATCAGACTTCTCAGCAGCAGTGCTGAATAAAATTGCTCTCATTATGATCACGTTTTCTTAATGCCAATCCCCGTCTGCCAAGAAACTGCACATGTTGAAGAATGTTCATCAGCATTCCTCCATTGAGCTTCCTTTATTCTTTGTGTGCTTCATCTAACATCTCTCCAACATTTCTGCCATGTGAGCTGGTCATGACTAACAGCATCAGCAAGGCACTTCCATAGCTGCTGTCTCCTACATTGATTACAGTGTGGTGTGCATGAACAATAGTTAGTTATTAACATGTCACATATGGAGCTAGCTATATATAGCCAACTTAAATCTTGAAGAAGCATCTTTCCAATGGATGTAGCCTTGACTGATGTTGGCTTCCTCTCTCTTACTATGGAAACCTTTTGGCAGCAAATTCTTTTCTTTCTTTTTTTGTCTGTCTGAGAACAGTAGAAACGGAGCACAGAGTCTTGGGCTTCTTGATAGTCCCACCATGCAGGTTTGAAGCTTCTTTTTCTCCCTTGCTATCAAAAGATCTCAAAGGAAAAGAAATATTTCTTGTCTAGTGAGAGCTAGAGATATTCCCTTGTGGTGTACTAGCCATGACAGCAAGCTAGTCTTCCTCTAGCCATGACAGCAAACTAGTCTTCCCCTAGCCATGACGGCAAGCTAGTCTTCCCTATCCATGACAGCAAGCTAGTCTTCCCTATCCATGACAGCAAGCTAGTCTTCCCCTAGCCATGACAGCAAGCTAGTCTTCCCCTAGCCATGACAGCAAGCTAGTCTTCCTTCCATGACAGCAAACTAGTCTTCCCCTAGGCATGACAGCAAGCTAGTCTTCCCCTAGCAAGCTAGTCTTCCCTATCCATGACAGCAAGCTAGTCTTCCCCTAGCCATGACAGCAAGCTAGTCTTCCTTCCATGACAGCAAGCTAGTCTTCCCCTAGCCATGACAGCAAGCTAGTCTCCTAGCCATGACAGCAAGCTAGTCTTCCTTCCATGACAGCAAGCTAGTCTTCCTCTAGCCATGACAGCAAGCTAGTCTTCCCTAGCCATGACAGCAAGCTAGTCTTCCCCTAGCCATGACAGCAAGCTAGTCTTCCCCTAGCCATGACAGCAAGCTAGTCTTCCCCTAGCCATGACAGCAAGCTAGTCTTCCCTAGCCATGACAGCAAGCTAGTTTTCCCTAGCCATGACAGCAAGCTAGTCTTCCCTGAGCCATGACAGCAATCTAGTCTTCCTCGAACCATGACAGCTAGCTAGTCTTCCCCGAACCATGACAGCAAGCTAGTCTTCCCCTAGCCATGACAGCAAGCTAGTCTTCCCTAGCCATGACAGCAAGCTAGTCTTCCCCTAGCCATGACAGCAAGCTAGTCTTCCCCTAGCCATGACAGCAAGCTAGTCTTCCCCTAGCCATGACAGCAAGCTAGCCTTCCCCTAGCCATGACAGCAAGCTAGTCTTCCCCTAGCCATGACAGCAAGCTAGTCTTCCCCTAGCCATGACAGCAAGCTAGTCTTCCCCTAGCCATGACAGCAAGCTAGTCTTCCCTGAGCCATGACAGCAAGCTAGTCTTCCCCTAGCCATGACAGCAAGCTAGTCTTCCCTAGCCATGACAGCAAGCTAGTTTTCCCTAGCCATGACAGCAAGCTAGTCTTCCCTGAGCCATGACAGCAATCTAGTCTTCCTCGAACCATGACAGCTAGCTAGTCTTCCCCGAACCATGACAGCAAGCTAGTCTTCCCCTAGCCATGACAGCAAGCTAGTCTTCCCTAGCCATGACAGCAAGCTAGTCTTCCCCTAGCCATGACAGCAAGCTAGTCTTCCCCTAGCCATGACAGCAAGCTAGTCTTCCCCTAGCCATGACAGCAAGCTAGCCTTCCCCTAGCCATGACAGCAAGCTAGTCTTCCCCTAGCCATGACAGCAAGCTAGTCTTCCCCTAGCCATGACAGCAAGCTAGTCTTCCCCTAGCCATGACAGCAAGCTAGTCTTCCCCTAGCCATGACAGCAAGCTAGTCTTCCCCGAACCATGACAGCTAGCTAGTCTTCCCCGAACCATGACAGCAAGCTAGTCTTCCCTGAGCCATGACAGCAAGCTAGTCTTCCCTGAGCCATGACAGCAAGCTAGTCTTCCCCGAACCATGACAGCTAGCTAGTCTTCCCCGAACCATGACAGCAAGCTAGTCTTCCTCTAGCCATGACAGCAAGCTAGTCTTCCCCCAGCTGAGGAGTTGCACATTCTTGTGATTAAACGTCCACTCTTTTTCTTACCTTCTTTCCCCCCTCCCCCCTATTGGTGCTGTGCTGGCTGCACCTATGCCTTACGGTCATTGATCACACTTCTCTTTTGTTGTTAAGTCCAAATCATAAAATGTGTGCTAGGTGCCCAGCATAGCAGTAATCTAGCACCACCTCATGAGCAGTAGCTGTGTGGGGGCTGGCCTCCCCAATGCCCCAGCATAGCAGTAATCTAGCACCACCTCATGAGCAGTAGCTGTGTGGGGGCTGGCCTCCCCAATGCCCCAGCATAGCAGTAATCTAGCACCACCTCATGAGCAGTAGCTATGTGGGGGCTGGCCTCCCCAATGCCCCAGCATAGCAGTAATCTAGCACCACCTCATGAGCAGTAGCTGTGTGGGGGCTGGCCTCCCCAATGCCCCAGCATAGCAGTAATCTAGCACCACCTCATGAGCAGTAGCTGTGTGGGGGCTGGCCTCCCCAATGCCCCAGCATAGCAGTAATCTAGCACCACCTCATGAGCAGTAGCTGTGTGGGGGCTGGCCTCCCCAATGCCCCAGCATAGCAGTAATCTAGCACCACCTCATGAGCAGTAGCTGTGTGGGGGCTGGCCTCCCCAGTGCCCCAGCATAGCAGTAACCTAATACCGTGACGTGCAGGTGCCAACCCTGACTGGAGTGACCTCTGACCTGCTGCATGACGGGTGTCTGGTGCGGTATAGAGGCATGGTTCAAGACCAGTACGACACAGAGTTATACCTCAAGGAATACAGCATCGTGACTGAGCAAGGCAGCCAAGTGAGGAGTGAGGAGGCCACACCCACATGCACGCACACAGAGTGTCTGATTGTAATTACTCATGGTGTTGCTGATGTTGCAGGTGAGCTGTGGCCTGTACTCTGACCTGACCCACCAACCTGTGAGTGAAAGTGACCCTCCCACTTAACGATCATCGCGGAGTGCAGTAGCTCTCTCTTTATGTTGCCTTTTCCAAATGACAGCTCCCTCCTCCCCCCATACCTTGACCCCCATACCTTGACCCCCATACCTTGAATCCTTCTCCTTCACTAGATAATTAACCAGCAGACACAAAATTGGGAGGACCTTGAAATTGTTGATCCGTTATGGATCTCTATGTTCTCACTCGCACAACTTGAGGTCAATAGGTCAATTCCTACAATCTTTGGTGCCGGATTCCACATGTTCCAATCATGTTCATGACTACGACCTTTCTCCCTCATGGGAAAGAGGCATGGCTAAAGCTCGCTGGCTGTTTTAGGATTAGAATTGGGTAATGATCATCATTCTCCAAAACCTACCTCAAGCTATGCTCTATGCAGCTGAATTTAAAGTGAGAAATCAGTTGATTTACTGATGGAATGATCTCCTAAAAAAGCAAGTCTATACAGCATATGTGCTTTAGCAGTAAACATGGTATAGAGTAGCATCTGCTAGGATCGGTTAGTTCTGGAGTTCTCCTGATCCTTGAAGCAAACTGTTGCTGATCCTTCGCCGACTCTAATAGAAAAACAAGGTGTGGTATTGCCGACTCTAATAGAAAATGTGTGGGTGGGGCAGCTAGCTGTATAGATGTGTGGGTGGGGCAGCTAGCTGTATAGATTTGTGGGTGGGGCAGCTAGCTGTATAGATGTGTGGGTGGGGCAGCTAGCTATATAGATGTGTGGGTGGGGCAGCTAGCTATATAGATGTGTGGGTGGGGCAGCTAGCTGTATAGATGTGTGGGTGGGGCAGCTAGCTGTATAGATGTGTGGGTGGGGCAGCTAGCTGTATAGATGTGTGGGTGGGGCAGTTAGCTGTATAGATGTGTGGGAGGGGCAGCTAGCTGTATAGATGTGTGGGTGGGGCAGCTAGCTGTATAGATGTGTGGGTGGGGCAGTTAGCTGTATAGATGTGTGGGTGGGGCAGTTAGCTGTATAGATGTGTGGGTGGGGCAGCTAGCTGTATAGATGTGTGGGCGGGGCAGCTAGACGTATAGATGTGTGGGTGGGGCAGCTAGCTGTATAGATGTGTGGGTGGGGCAGTTAGGTAATGGTGTATGAGGGTCACATGTAAGCACATGCTCCACATGATATATTGCATTTGTGCAGTGTAGTTCTTTGTGTGGGTGTGTCTATGGGCATTGTGTTAATATTGCACTAGTGCACTAATGATGATTGTGTGGGTGTTACTGCAGACTACTGGAGAGGTGAGCTGGGAGCATCCCTCCAATATACTGGCGGACAGACTAATCTTGTACTGCACACCCGTGCCTGCCGCCACTCCATGGGTGGAGGAAATATCCGAACTATTTGGCATAGCAACATGTGCTGTAGTATACAAGTAGTGTTGTATGTATGTGTGTGTATAGAGGTGCATAGCAACGTGTGCTGTAGTATACAAGTAGTGTTGTATGTATGTGTGTGTATAGAGGTGCATAGCAACGTGCTGTAGTATACAAGTAGTGTTGTATGTATGAGTGTGTATAGAGGTGCATAGCAACATGTGCTGTAGTATACAAGTAGTGTTGTATGTATGTGTGTGTATAGAGGTGCATAGCAACGTGTGCTGTAGTATACAAGTAGTGTTGTATGTATGAGTGTGTATAGGGTGCATAGCAACATGTGCTGTAGTATACAAGTAGTGTTGTATGTATGAGTGTGTATAGAGGTGCATAGCAACATGTGCTGTAGTATACAAGTAGTGTTGTATGTATGAGTGTGTATAGAGGTGCATAGCAACATGTGCTGTAGTATACAAGTAGTGTTGTATGTATGAGTGTGTATAGAGGTGCATAGCAACATGTGCTGTAGTATACAAGTAGTGTTGTATGTATGAGTGTGTATAGAGGTGCATAGCAACGTGTGCTGTAGTATACAAGTAGTGTTGTATGTATGTGTGTGTATAGAGGTGCATAGCAACGTGTGCTGTAGTATACAAGTAGTGTTGTATGTATGTGTGTGTATAGAGGTGCATAGCAACGTGTGCTGTAGTATACAAGTAGTGTTGTATGTATGTGTGTATAGAGGTGCATAGCAACATGTGCTGTAGTATACAAGTAGTGTTGTATGTATGTGTGTGTATAGGGTGCATAGCAACATGTGCTGTAGTATACAAGTAGTGTTGTATGTATGTGTGTGTATAGAGGTGCATGGCAACATGTGCTGTAGTATACAAGTAGTGTTGTATGTATGTGTGTGTATAGAGGTGCATAGCAACGTGTGCTGTAGTATACAAGTAGTGTTGTATGTATGTGTGTGTATAGAGGTGCATAGCAACATGTGCTGTAGTATACAAGTAGTGTTGTATGTATGAGTGTGTATAGAGGTGCATAGCAACATGTGCTGTAGTATACAAGTAGTGTTGTATGTATGAGTGTGTATAGAGTTGCATAGCAATGTGTGCTGTAGTATACAAGTAGTTTTGTATGTATGAGTGTGTATAGAGGTGCATAGCAACGTGTGCTGTAGTATACAAGTAGTGTTGTATGTATGTGTGTGTATAGAGGTGCATAGCAACGTGTGCTGTAGTATACAAGTAGTGTTGTATGTATGAGTGTGTATAGAGGTGCATAGCAACATGTGCTGTAGTATACAAGTAGTGTTGTATGTATGAGTGTGTATAGAGGTGCATAGCAACGTGTGCTGTAGTATACAAGTAGTGTTGTATGTATGAGTGTGTATAGAGGTGCATAGCAACATGTGCTGTAGTATACAAGTAGTGTTGTATGTATGAGTGTGTATAGAGTTGCATGGCAACATGTGCTGTAGTATACAAGTAGTGTTGTATGTATGTGTGTGTATAGAGGTGCATAGCAACGTGTGCTGTAGTATACAAGTAGTGTTGTATGTATGTGTGTATATAGAGGTGCATAGCAACGTGTGCTGTAGTATACAAGTAGTGTTGTATGTATGTGTGTGTATAGAGGTGCATGGCAACATGTGCTGTAGTATACAAGTAGTGTTGTATGTATGAGTGTGTATAGAGGTGCATGGCAACATGTGCTGTAGTATACAAGTAGTGTTGTATGTATGTGTGTGTATAGAGGTGCATAGCTGTAGTATACAAGTAGTGTTGTATGTATGTGTGTATAGAGGTGCATAGCAACATGTGCTGTAGTATACAAGTAGTGTTGTATGTATGTGTGTGTATAGAGGTGCATAGCAACGTGTGCTGTAGTATACAAGTAGTGTTGTATGTATGTGTGTGTATAGAGGTGCATAGCAACATGTGCTGTAGTATACAAGTAGTGTTGTATGTATGTGTGTGTATAGAGGTGCATAGCAACATGTGCTGTAGTATACAAGTAGTGTTGTATGTGTGTGTGTGTATAGGGTGCATAGCAACGTGTGCTGTAGTATACAAGTTTTGTATGTATGTGTGTGTATAGGGTGCATAGCAACGTGTGCTGTAGTATACAAGTAGTGTTGTATGTATGTGTGTATAGAGGTGCATAGCAACATGTGCTGTAGTATACAAGTAGTGTTGTATGTATGAGTGTGTATAGGGTGCATGGCAACATGTGCTGTAGTATACAAGTAGTGTTGTATGTATGTGTGTGTATAGAGGTGCATAGCAACGTGTGCTGTAGTATACAAGTAGTGTTGTATGTATGTGTGTGTATAGAGGTGCATAGCAACGTGTGCTGTAGTATACAAGTAGTGTTGTATGTATGAGTGTGTATAGGGTGCATGGCAACATGTGCTGTAGTATACAAGTAGTGTTGTATGTATGGTGTGTATAGAGGTGCATAGCAACGTGTGCTGTAGTATACAAGTAGTGTTGTATGTATGAGTGTGTATAGAGGTGCATGGCAACATGTGCTGTAGTATACATATTGATACTCGTTGAAACAGTCATCCCTAACTTGGTAGCTTGTGTTATCCTTGACCCTTGCCACCATCTCTTTCTCTCTCTTACATGCTTGCGAGTGGGTCTGGTGTGGTGGGGAAGGGAGAAGAGCTCACCAGATCCTCTGCCGGTCACAAGCGTAGATTGTGTGAGAGTGACGAGCCTGCACAGACTGTGGCTATGGAGGAGGAGGAGGAGAGTGTAGGAGGTAAGAAGCTCTGCTCTGCCCATGCAGAACTGTCCTCATCAACACTAGCAGGTCATGACCTCAACTTACCTCTGCCTGGTGACCATGGCCTCCCTTGTCTAGTGAAGGTGAGCAGTTATGAAGGCTATAAGTCAGGGTGTGTGGGTGTGCAGGGTGTAAGTCAGGGTGGGTGGTTGTGCAGGGTGTAAGTCAGGGTGGGTGGTGTAAGTCAGGGTGGATGGTTGTGCAAGGTGTAAGTCAGGGTGGATGGTTGTGCAGGGTGTAAGTCAGGGTGGATGGTTGTGCAGGGTGTAAGTCAGGGTGGATGGTGGTGCAGGGTGTAAGTCAGGATGGGTGGTGGTGCCGGGTGTAAGTCAGGGTGGGTGGTTGTGCAGGGTGTAAGTCAGGGTGGGTGGTGTAAGTCAGGGTGGATGGTTGTGCAGGGTGTAAGTCAGGGTGGATGGTTGTGCAGGGTGTAAGTCATGGTGGTGCATGGTGTAAGTCAGGGTGGATGGTTGTGCAGGGTGTAAGTCAGGGTGGATGGTGGTGCCGGGTGTAAGTCAGGGTGGATGGTGGTGCAGGGTGTAAGTCAGGGTGGATGGTGGTGCCGGGTGTAAGTCAGGGTGTGTGGGTGTAAGTCAGGGTGTGTGGGTGTGCAAGGTGTAAGTCAGGGTGGATGGTGGTGCCGGGTGTAAGTCAGGATGGATGGTGGTGCGTGTAAGTCAGGGTGTTGTAGTGTGTTGCCATGCCCTTCCCCCTGCAGGTCTATAAAGACTGGGAGCGTCTGCAAGTGTGCAGTGTGGTGGAGGTAGTAGGCGTGTTGTCTGTACATCCTGCCCTCACTCCACTCTCCTACGCTGACTCTGATGAGGGAGATGGCAGGACTGCGGCCGAGAGGAGGGCTCACTCCCCTCCCCCATCCCTCGTGCCACGTGTACACGCCATCACCACCGCTGTCCTCCACCATTGCAACCCTCTCCTCCCCTCCCTGCTACCTGCTTCATTAAGTAAGCACACGTAGTTGGTCAAAGGGGGTGGGGCTGGGACAGTTATGAGTGATGCTGAGGGACACTACTAGCAGAAGCTTCTGACTTGCTTGACCCTTTTGCTGCCGTTTTCCCCCCCTTCAAAATGCAGTCGATTTTGCCGAATTAATTTTGGCCAATTTTGGTACTTCTACATAAAAGTGTCCTGGAGGAGAGAAAAGTCAATTGTTATCAATTAAGTGACTTTTCTCATCAATAAACATACAAAGCTACAAACACATGTTGTTGTTGGATTTTTTTTCGTCGCTGGGTCCAGCAGGGGGTCTTTTAGAGGGTCAAAAAGGCAACAACAAAATTAACAATTTTTGTACCTATTAGCCCCTAAAATATTAGCTCCTAAAAATAGCACTTGCAATGAGCTGTGCTTCCAATATGTTATGACCCTGTAGAGTACCAGGGGGGAAAAGTCGGCCCTTTTGAACTGTTTTGGGGGGCTTTTGGCCCAACCCCCTTTTTCTAGAGAATTCCCTAAGAGAATAACATGATGTCTGCCACAAAGCCTATTGTATGCCTAGTGAACACAGTTACATGCTGGATCCCACTGACAAGTCAAAATGCTCCCAACCGCCCAACCCCGGAGGTGGTTGGAGATGATATGTACAAGATATTATATGGAGGCCTAAATCTTGTTCTGAAAAGCAAAGGTTAATTAGGAAGATGAATTGGGGCCTCACCTACCCACCCAGACCTGTGTTTGGTCACCATCACTTTGTTCATCATTATTATCATTATCACGTTCGTCATCACTTCATGTACTTCTCGTGCGGGCCGCCATTTTAAAAAGTCCCGGCTCAGCTGATCTACTACATGCCCTAACCACGCTCGATTCCAGCCCAACTCGCCAATGAATAGGCCCGAAACCTGCGCAGAATTGACGTGTATAACCTGATCCATGCTACTGAAGATTGCTGCAGAGCTTGCTACGGTAGTTCCCTCTGGCGATGATGCCGCCATAGCAGCGGCATTGGCAAGCAACAGAAAATTTCCGATGTTGTTGTGGGGGCGGCATTGGCAGCGAAAGGGTTAAGGTGTTGTGAGTGTGAGGGGTGTTTCTAGTTCCTGGAGCTTATGTATTTTGCTTAAGTTGTATTCTTCTGAGGCAGGTTGTCATGGATACTGTCAGTCCAAACCATTCCTCATCAGAGCATATGCAGTGTGCGCACATACCCTCCCCACACACCCTCCCTACACACCCTCCCCACACAACCTCCCTACACACCCTCCTCACACACCCTCCCTACACACCCTCCCTACACACCCTCCCTACACACCCTCCCTACACACCCTCCCTACACACCCTCCCTACACACCCTCCCCACACACCCTCCCCACACACCCTTCCTACACACCCTATCTACACACCCTCCCTACACACCCTCCCTACACACCCTCCCTACACACCCTCCCTACACACCCTCCCTATACACCCTCCCTACACACCCTCCCTACACACCCTCCCCACACACCCTCCCCACACACCCTCCCCACACAACCTCCCCACACAACCTCCCCACACATCCTCCCTACACACCCTCCCCACACACCCTTCCTACACACCCTATCTACACACCCTCCCTACACACCCTCCCTACACACCCTCCATACACACCCTCCCTACACACCCTCCCCACACACCCTCCCCACACAACCTCCCCACACAACCTCCCCACACATCCTCACTTCCTTCCATCATGCATGTGTGCAGCGTCGCTGACAGAGTTCTTCCCTGGACCTGAGGATGTGTCCATTGTCAGAATGCATGTCTTGGACATGTTGACTCAAGTCTTGGGTGGGGACAGACTAGCTGCCGAGTACACACTCCTGCACCTCCACTCTTATGTGTGAGTGTGTCAGCCATTCATCACTCACCTCCTCTCTTCTGTGTCAGCCATTCATCACTCACCTCCTGCACCTCCTCTCTTCTGTGTCAGCCATTCATCACTCACCTCCTACACCTCCTCTCTTCTGTGTCAGCCATTCATCACTCACCTCCTACACCTCCTCTCTTCTGTGTCAGCCATTCATCACTCACCTCCTACACCTCCTCTCTTCTGTGTCAGCCATTCATCACTCACCTCCTGCACCTCCTCTCTTCTGTGTCAGCCATTCATCACTCACCTCCTGCACCTCCTCTCTTCTGTGTCAGCCATTCATCACTCACCTCCTACACCTCCTCTCTTCTGTGTCAGCCATTCATCACTCACCTCCTGCACCTCCTCTCTTCTGTGTCAGCCATTCATCACTCACCTCCTACACCTCCTCTCTTCTGTGTCAGCCATTCATCACTCACCTCCTGCACCTCCTCTCTTCTGTGTCAGCCATTCATCACTCACCTCCTACACCTCCTCTCTTCTGTGTCAGCCATTCATCACTCACCTCCTGCACCTCCTCTCTTCTGTGTCAGCCATTCATCACTCACCTCCTACACCTCTCTTCTGTGTCAGCCATTCATCACTCACCTCCTACACCTCCTCTCTTCTGTGTCAGCCATTCATCACTCACCTCCTGCACCTCCTCTCTTCTGTGTCAGCCATTCATCACTCACCTCCTGCACCTCCTCTCTTCTGTGTCAGCCATTCATCACTCACCTCCTACACCTCCTCTCTTCTGTGTCAGCCATTCATCACTCACCTCCTACACCTCCTCTCTTCTGTGTCAGCCATTCATCACTCACCTCCTACACCTCCTCTCTTCTGTGTCAGCCATTCATCACTCACCTCCTGCACCTCCTCTCTTCTGTGTCAGCCATTCATCACTCACCTCCTACACCTCCTCTCTTCTGTGTCAGCCATTCATCACTCACCTCCTGCACCTCCTCTCTTCTGTGTCAGCCATTCATCACTCACCTCCTACACCTCCTCTCTTCTGTGTCAGCCATTCATCACTCACCTCCTGCACCTCCTCTCTTCTGTGTCAGCCATTCATCACTCACCTCCTGCACCTCCTCTCTTCTGTGTCAGCCATTCATCACTCACCTCCTACACCTCCTCTCTTCTGTGTCAGCCATTCATCACTCACCTCCTGCACCTCCTCTCTTCTGTGTCAGCCATTCATCACTCACCTCCTACACCTCCTCTCTTCTGTGTCAGCCATTCATCACTCACCTCCTGCACCTCCTCTCTTCTGTGTCAGCCATTCATCACTCACCTCCTACACCTCCTCTCTTCTGTGTCAGCCATTCATCACTCACCTCCTGCACCTCCTCTCTTCTGTGTCAGCCATTCATCACTCACCTCCTACACCTCCTCTCTTCTGTGTCAGCCATTCATCACTCACCTCCTGCACCTCCTCTCTTCTGTGTCAGCCATTCATCACTCACCTCCTACACCTCCTCTCTTCTGTGTCAGCCATTCATCACTCACCTCCTACACCTCCTCTCTTCTGTGTCAGCCATTCATCACTCACCTCCTACACCTCCTCTCTTCTGTGTCAGCCATTCATCACTCACCTCCTCTCTTCTGTGTCAGCCATTCATCACTCACCTCCTACACCTCCTCTCTTCTGTGTCAGCCATTCATCACTCACCTCCTACACCTCTCTTCTGTGTCAGCCATTCATCACTCACCTCCTACACCTCCTCTCTTCTGTGTCAGCCATTCATCACTCACCTCCTACACCTCCTCTCTTCTGTGTCAGCCATTCATCACTCACCTCCTACACCTCTCTTCTGTGTCAGCCATTCATCACTCACCTCCTGCACCTCCTCTCTTCTGTGTCAGCCATTCATCACTCACCTCCTGCACCTCCTCTCTTCTGTGTCAGCCATTCATCACTCACCTCCTACACCTCCTCTCTTCTGTGTCAGCCATTCATCACTCACCTCCTGCACCTCCTCTCTTCTGTGTCAGCCATTCATCACTCACCTCCTACACCTCTCTTCTGTGTCAGCCATTCATCACTCACCTCCTGCACCTCCTCTCTTCTGTGTCAGCCATTCATCACTCACCTCCTCTCTTCTGGGTCCTAGTCACCTCCTGATCTTTACGTCACACTTCACCTTGCACCTTCCCTACAGCTATGGTCGTGCGGGAACACTGGCTCTGGGCAAGTTTTCTCTGAACCTCTCCAAGTGTCCTAGCAGTGACCTGCCGCAAGCCCTCCACCACTTGCTGGAGAACTGGCTTACCAAAGTGAGTCGGTGTGGTTTATTAGGATTGTGTTAGAGGCCCCTCCTTCAGCTTACGGGGAGGGGGGGGGGGGGGGGAAGTGAGTAGGAGGCTATGGGCGTACAGGGAGGGGATACAGGAACAATGGTGGGTGCTGGTGGTGCTGAGTATCAAGCATAATTCAAACTCACTCCCTGACTATCAAGGGGGCTTGCAAACTCTCCAAGTTTGACTTCGTTCTTTCTGATCTCTGTTGTTGTTGTCTTGCTGGGCTCTCTGTTATTGTTGTCTTGCTAGGCTCTCTGTTATTGTTGTCTTGCTGGGCTCTCTGTTATTGTTGTCTTGCTATGCTCTCTGTTATTGTTGTCTTGCTGGGCTCTCTGTTATTGTTGTCTTGCTGGGCTCTCTGTTATTGTTGTCTTGCTGGGCTCTCTGTTATTGTTGT